>PVLA01004356.1:0-156779 GCA_004027455.1 Hydrochoerus hydrochaeris | reverse complement strand
TTCTCATTGCTGCAACAAAATATCCAACACTCACAACTTAAATGAGGAGACACTTACACTAGAACATGATTTAACCCATGATCAACTGGCTCCAAAGCAGACAGGACATGCTGAAAGAGCCTAGAAACAGGAAGCCCATTCATCCTGAATTAGTAGATTATGGTATTTTAAAGCTGGCTGGGCAAATAGATTTGGTATGTTAATTACAAGTTCACAGAAGAGTTATTAAAGCCCTACACATGGTCTTCTCAAGAGAATTGAGCAGGTTTTCAATAGTATGCTCTAAACATGATGTCACTTTGAAGTGTGGGAGCCCAGTACTGCCTTGAGGATACAAATATAAAAGTTTTCATGAATTTCCTTGAGATTTAGATATTTTTAAAAGGCACAGTCATGAAAAGATCTTGATATTGTTGCTTTTCTCAAGATAGCCCACTCTGTTGCCTCCCGGATATTCGTTTATCGTGTCTTTTCCTCTTTTACTCAGCCCAGGGCCCAAAATCACTTTGGCTCTGTTATGGTTTATGTCTGGATGTCTCTCCAAAACCTCATATAGTCATAGGGCAGGTTTCTACAATTTGTGATTGATTCACGGTTTAGTGATGGGATTATGGGTGTGAGTGCTGCCCACTCTAAGGTGGGTAACCTACATACAATATAAGGAACAGAAAGACATTTCTCTCTGCTCTTTTCATGTTTTGCTCTTATTGCTTTTGCTGTTCTCTGCTGCCATGAACTGTTGCTACTCTGCCATGCCACCCTGTCTTGGAGTCAATTGACTATGAACTAAAACCTCCACAAATTGTGAGCTTAATAATATTTTTCTTCCCCGAGTGTCATGTGTTTTGTTCCAGGAACAAGAGAAAAGTTACTGACACATTCTTTGGTACCAGAAGTGGGGTCATTGCTAGAACTATACCTGTCCTTGTTGTTGAATTGCCTTTGGGTTATGTCCAAGAGCCTTTGTCTTGTGAGAAGAGTTTGGATAGGTATAGAGACATTGTCTTCAGGAGTAACTGGATTACTTTAGGCAGTTCTGCATGAGAAATTTAGGTCAGAGCTCAGAAGACCAGAATGTTGATATACATTCTGTAGTAAAGAGCAGCCTTGAGAGGTTTCTGCTGGGAAGAAAGACTGCACTGGCTGGTAAACTCCAGATGATGTGTATTATGGCTTGGTAAAATGGTTGTCTGTATTTCCCTCATGTCCAGCAATTTTGCTTAAGACAAAGATTAAAGTGGCAGACTAATTAATCTGGCAGAAGAAATTTCAAGTCAGTTGAATGTTGAGGCATGACATGGCTATTGTTGGCTGTTTTAGATAGATTTATGTTGTGAATCAACTGTAAAGAGCCCACAAGGATAATTTAAAATGTTGTGAGTTTGGTCAAGAAAAACCTCAAGTAAAGCTGTGGATTACAATGATAGAGCTGAGGAGATATGAACTGCTGAGAAGGAACAGGGGGATATAAAAGGTAGCCTAAGACACCATGAGAAACTGCAAGTCTCCATCCTTCACTGCCTCAAAATTGAAAAAAAAAAAAAAAAAGAATGACTTTGCTTTGAGGAGATAACCTCAGCCACCTTGTTCCAGAATGGTGGCAGCTGCACCAGATTCCAGAAAGGTATGACAGAGAGTTTGTTCTTCAGGTTCAGAATGCCCAGCAATTCAGGCCTTGATCCCTATAGCCAAGAGAGAGAAAACACTGGCTACTGCTCTGACTGGCAGCATGATCAATATAGTGATAGTTTTAGATGCATTAAGAGTGCAAGAGTTCTGAGGTTAAAAAGGCTTCCAGGCAGATTTCAGAAGGAGGCCTGGGAAACGAGGCAGTGTGCTCTTGGGAGGGCAATGTGTGAAGCTCTACATGTGATGTCAAAGGTGCAGTGGACATCTTAGGAGTTTGGAAAAGACAGGGACATGGAACATCTAAAGAAAGCTTCAAGGAAGTAGCAAATTGGACCTAAGAGATAAGCCATGGGGAATACTACTACAGGAAGTGCCACAAGACCACCAGCTATGTAAGCCCTATGGAGCTCACAATTTACCACAGATTGATTCAGATGTTCCATGTGGAACTGTGGGACACAATGTTTGCCCTGCTGGATTGTGTGCTTGCTTTGGTCCCATTCTTTTGTAGTTTCCTCTTTTTAACATTTGGAAAAGTTTATCTTGTGTCCTTATATGTTGGAAGTGTGTGACTTTCACTGTATTTGTACAGGGGCTCACAGGTAACAGTTTACCTTAAATCTCAGAGGATACTTTGGGCTTGGAATTTTCAGCAATACTAAAACTGTTAGGATTTTGACAATTCTTGGAAACTGTTTTTTGTGCAGGAGTCTTTGGGGGCTGAGGGTGAAATGTTATAGTTTCTGTCTGGATGTCCCCCCGCAAACCTCATACAGTCATGGGGGCAGGCTTCTAGAATTTGTAATTAAATTATGACCCAATGCGAGGATTATTGGAGTAAGTGCTACTCTCATCCTAAAGTGAGTGTATATACAATATTAGGGAGAGAAAGAGTCTTTTTTCTGCTCTCCTATCTTTTTGCTTTTGTTGTTTTTGCCATTTTTTGCTGCTGTAAACTACTGCTTCTCTGCCATGCCTCCCTGCCTTGTAGCCAGTTCATTATGGACTGAAACCTTTACAAACTGTGAGCTTAATACACCATTATTTCCTTAATTTGGGGTATCAGGTGTTTTATCCCAGTAATGAGAGAAAAATAACTGAAACAGGCTTTAAACAGTTTCTCTCTCAATCTCACTTTTTAAAATAAACTTTGTCTTTTTTTTCTCTTTTCTTCATTTTTTTGTTCAATATGATAAGCACCTGGAATCCAACTCCAAAAACAGAGAGGAGCAACTCAAAACCTAGTAACATTTGATTGGCAAGCCACTTTTAGAAAAAGCTGCCTGATAACATTTCATATAGCCAACCAGGAGACTCAAAAGCCAAGAGAGTCTGATAACAATCTCATGGCAGCAAGGATGCAGAGAGTGAAAAGAGAAATGGAGGAGAGAAATACACCCTTCTAGGTCAGACCTCCAGCAACCTGTCCTTTCTGATTAGGCCCCATCCCCTAATAGCATATTTAGCTATCATACTCATCAATGGATGAGTCCATCGATGATTATTACACCTCCAGAATCACTGAACTTTCCCATGCAAAGGGACTTGGAGCCTATTTTAGGTCTGAATCATAATGCTATCCACTTGTGTCCATCTTACTATACAAAATATTGACATATAAGAAACTCCCAACCTGCTAAATGTAAGATGTACTGCGTTTGTGCTTTTTGGTGAGCTCAAAACCTTTGGAGGCAACTTTCAAGGCCTATGGTGGATTGATAAGTGGTGGTAAACTTGTAATATCAGTTGAACTGAATCAGCATGGTGCTGAGTGTGGATGGCCCATCTAAGATTGTTATTTAGATAAAAGGAGAACTGGAAGAGAAGAAGATGTAGAAGTGGAAGTAGAAGTGGAAGCAGAAGAAGAAGAGATACTGGTTTTCAGTGATGTTGGTCCTTCCGTTGCCATTGGCTTTCTTAGAGGTTCTTGTTGAGTTTCTTTCCTCTATGAACTAGGCTATTATCATCAGAGGAGCCTGGGACATTGTTGGTTTTGAGAATACCTGCGGTTCATTTTGGGGAAGCTCTGGTCTTTGCTTTGAGCATTGTTTCCTGGCTCCAAAAGGGAAGATAGTTTGCTGTGTAATCTCCTGCAGAAGCTAATCCTGCTGGCTTTCTGGTATGAACTTGGCTGTTCTCATTATCAGAGGAGTGTGGACCTTACTGTTGCTGAGGATGGCTGTGGTACTCTTTGGGTGAGCACTGGTCCTTAATTTGAATGTTGCTTCCTGGGTGCAGTGCAGAACGTTCAACTTACTGGCACAGATCCTTCATCCTGCTGGTACAGACTTTCTAGATCCCACTGCCGACCTTTGGGCCTGCTCAGCACAGTTCCATGAAACAGACTTGCATGAGTCATTTTCATGGTCTGTAGGCCTCCAGCTGGATTCATGAGGTCACTGTCATGTGCTGCAGGTATTCAGCTGGACTCAGGGAGTATGTTGCCATGGAATCCAGGCCATTATCTGGATTTCTTGGCTCCTGCCAGACCTCAAAGCATAAATCCCACTACCAACTGCTAAACCATCACCGCTTCTGGGAAGGTAAGATTCAGACCCAATGACTTACCCTAGGTGCCCAGAGAAAGCTAAATCCTGTCCTTTTTCTTTCCATATCCTTTCATCCTTCCTCGCCATTCTCTATGCTAGAATACCATATAAAGGGGAGCCTCCTGCATTCTAACAGAGGGGTATACTTCCTTTCAGTGTGAAAAATGCTCTTATCCAGCTCTGTGAGCTTACAGATCCCAGCTGAGAAACAATTCACAGGTACCCATTCCAGTGACCTATTTCCCTAACTCATTTATGATTCTGTTTTTCCTGTAGTGGGCCATTCTCCCTCAAAAACACCCTCCTTAGCTATCTTATGCATAATCTTTCCAAATTTGCTTTAATAAGAGACATTAAACCTAACCATTGATTTTTTTTTTTAACTCCACCTCCTTGTGGCTTAAGTGCAAACTTGATGGTGGATCATGCTGGCCACCCTAGGGTACTTTTGTGTTCCATGTTCTACAAACTTTGATCCCTTCCTCCAGAGAAATGGCAAAAATTCATAGATTACCTATATCCAAGACTTTTTTACCCATTTTCAGGAACCTTCCTGCTGACCTTCTCTTTCTTTCCTCCAAATTCTTACTGAACAAAAACCTCCTACCCTCAAAACTCTCCTATCCCCACGCCCAATGACAAGCTCATTGCTTTTACCCCCCACCCAGTGACAAGCTCATTGGGCTGATGACCCTCCCAGTTGCACTGCCTCCCACTTCCTCACAATTTCACCCAGGCCTAAAACCCTCCCAAATGTTAGCTTTTCCCTTCTATGAGTCTTCTTCCTCTTCTCTAACATTTGCCAGCCTTCCAGGCTCCTCTCACCCATATCCCTCCACAAACCCACCTTTATTGCCCTCAGATACATTCTTGCACTCTTTTGTCTCTCCCAGTAACTCCCCAAATCACTTCTCAATCCTCTGCTACTTCAGTTCATGAGACAGCAGTCACTGAGCAGCCCATTCACATTCACATTTCTTTCTCAGTTACTGATCTAGAATGTTCCTGACAGAACATAGAATCCTTCTCATAAGATTCTGATAAGACTGGGAAAAAAAATTAATCTCACACAAATGTATGACCTCACTTGGGCAAATATTTACTTTATTCTTTTGTATATCCTTACTGATTGTGAAAGTGAACATGTTTTTCAGGTAACTGAAAACCAGACCAGTGAGCTTTACCACCAACCACCAACACCCTGACAGGCACACTGAGGAAGCTTGAGTGGGTTCCCAGGGCTGAGGACCAAGCCCCTGAGTGGACTGACCCTAGGAGGACATGACATGAACATATGATCACTTGGCTCCCGGCACAAATGAAAAATAAACACTTTAATTGTGAGCACTTCAGAGAAATTACCAAATGGTGAAATCATCCAGCAGGCAGAGGACAATGCAGCCCTTTTATAAACTGCCTTTCAGACACCTTGATTAAGACTACAAACCCTCACTCCAACTCTCCTGAAGGTCTAATTCTCCGACATCTTCACTTTATCACCTAGTCTTACCCAGACATTTCCAAAAAGCTCCAAAAAATAGAAAACAGACACCAAGCACCACAGAAGGAGCTTGTGTATCTTGCCTTTGATGTGTTCAACAACCGAGAGAGGGGAGCCAGAACTCTTAAAGAAAAACAGACTAAAGCCAAATAGCAAATCTTCCCCTCCCTGGTTCAGCATCCCAGCCAAAACACCTGTGAAAAGTTTCAATTCTCACCTAGAAACTATTTAAATTGTAGGATAGGGCAGGCATCATACAAAGCTATGTCCTGGCTTCAGATAGTGGGGTCACTGGAAAATGGATTGTCCTTTAGGGAAGCCAGTGCCACCCTAGCCAGTTCTCTCCCCATTGATACATGCAGAGAAGTCCTAGTGTTCTTCATGGTCTTATCTTCAGTGGCCAATTGACATGGGCCAGATACCAAGGTCCCTTTCACAAAGATAACGATGGAACTATGGGTAAAGTTAGGGAGCAAAAAGTAGATTTCCTTTCTGGTCAACACAAAAGCCAGTCTCTTATCAAATATCCAGGGCCCTTGCTCTCCTCCTCTATATTGGTTATTGGAATGAGGGTCCTAATAGAAATGCCAGCCAACACCCCACCATATGATTCTTTGGGTCATAAACTTTTAATCACTCTTTATTGTTAATCCCCAACTGTTTTTATTAATCCTTCCCTTGTTAATCCTCCATGTGTCTCTCATTGCTGTGGCAAAATATTCAATGTTCAAACTTAAAAGGAGGAAAGGTTTATTTAGCTAACAGTTTGTAGACATATCAGTCCATAATCAGCTATGTCTAAAACAAAGGGGCGTGACAGACATGAACTGCAGAGGAGAAATAGTTCGTGGCAGATAGAAGGTAGCAAAGCAACAAGGGGGATGAGCATAGTGCTTCCTACTTTATGTCTTATCCAGGCTATTTGGAGCGGATAGCACTCACACCCTTAATGCTGGCTCCCTGGACCCTGGCACTGCACTATGAATCAATCCCAGCATCACACACTCTATATCCAACTGCCTCTGAAAACGCCACACCTATGACTGCATTGGGACATCTAGACACAAGCCATCATACTCACTGATGCACATCTCTTTTGGAAAGAGATATTCTCCACCTCCTGGGGACATCTTTAAATGTTCCCTCATTTCCTTCTGAGTCCTTTCTTTTCCTACAAGTCATACTCCCTAATGAGACCCTCCCTTTTGGGAGAATCCACATCATCAAATCCAAGTTTGATCCTCCATTTGGGACACAAATATCCTTCCATAGGATTACATTATCAGCCACTCAAAATAGTACTGCGGGATCCTACCCAAGCTGCCACATTAGTTCAATATCCTTGAAACCGTCAGCCATCTTTGCCTCAAGTCCATTATCAACTGGATTTTCAAAACCCAAATTTCAGCCTTACCCCCTCCCAATACTCCCATACTTCCTGAAAATAAATAAATACCTGAGAGTTCCTTCCAGTTAGTCCAAGATCTCCAAATCTCCAAAAGGTTAAAGCAGCTGTTACTCTCATTCACTCAGTGGTCTTCAACCACTACATTCTCCTCTCTTATAACCTCCACTACTCAATACTTTGCTGTTTTAGATCTCAAAAATACCCTCTTTAGCATTCTCCACAACCCTGGTTCACAGAAACTTTTCACCTTGACCTGAATAGGCCCTGTATAACTATTCAACCAACAACACACAATGAGCTGTTTATTAAGGATTTTAAAATAGCCCCCACATTTTTTTTTTGTCAAGCACTGTTAAAGGCATGGAATTCCTCAACCTTGTCCCTAGACTCCTGCTTCAATATGTCAATGGCCTGCATTTCAGCTCCTCAAAAAATGCCTCTATATCTCTCACTATCTCCTTTATGAAATTCTTAGGGGGAACAGGGGATGCCATGTCTCAGAACACACAGTCAAGTTGACACAAAAGGTTACCTACCTCAGCCTTCATGTAACACCTACCACATGCTACAAAACCCTCTCCCCAGAACAGGCTCTTAGCACCCTTCCCTTCCCTCCATGGTATTTCCTTTTCCTCCTAGGGTCTCTTAACTACAAGACTTTGGTTCCCAAATTTCTCACTCATTGCAAAATATCTTTATGAGATTTCCCATGGAGATCTTTAATAAAGAATGCCAAAACCAGATTTAACTCCACTTTCTTTTGGGTCCTCCAGTGTTTGCTCATTAAAACTCTTCCTTTGGTCCTACCCAGTCCTAATAATCACTTCTTTTTCTAGCCAGAAAAATGGGACAAGAATTAGGGCTACTTGCATAGTCAGTTGAAGACTATCTCCAATATGTTGCCTGCTTATCCAGTTTAACCTTTTAACAAAATGTTGGCCTCTCTGTTTATAGTTCTCACTGTCAGGTACACTGCTTATTCCCAAGATTCAAAACATTACTCTCCTCCAATCCCTAAAAGTACACTTTTCACATAACCTCTCCATGTCCCTTTCAACCATCATGTTTTGACGCTTCTCTTTTGGGTCCAAGTTCAAGTACTACACTCATCTCTAAGAACTCTCAGTTAGTTATCTTCTTCTGACCATCTGTCCTAAACCCTGACAACCTCCTTCCAATGTCTCACTCCACAGGCTCTACCTTCTAACATGGGGCACCAAGCTCTTTGATTTTACTCTTACCCACTTGCAACACAAAAACACTCACCAATTTCTTGACAGAGTTCTTCACAGATGGTCCCTTCTCAGGCAGGGCATGGAGTCATTGAAGGCTAGCATGATAGTTAATCTTCCTACCCCCATCAAGAAATAACTGGGATGGTAGTTCCACCCGCATGGGACGAATCCACAGCAGGTGGCACTCTTCACATTCACCACAGCTGTTGATTTAACCAAAGGTAAAAACATTAGCATTTGCATGGACTCCAATTATACATATAGTACCCCACGTTCAAATGGCCAAGTTGGGCATGAGAGAGGATTTCTTATTGCAATCATTATCCCTATATAAAATGAGCTGCTGCACTTGGGAGGCTGAGATAGGAAGTTCCTTGTGAGTTTGAGGTCACCCTGAACTATAAAGTGAGCCTAAGCCCTAGATCCCAAATTAAGACTTGCTACTCTTATACCCCACAGAGCTACTGAATTCATTGCAGGGCCCAAGGAATAACCCTGCTTAGACTATTGAGTTCATGATTAATAGTTCCATCATGAAATGCTACAGGTTTATCCATGCCATTTAAAAAACAAAGAATAGGAGAATATAAAAGAATTAGACCAATGCAAGACTGGCTAAAACCCAGCAAGGAAATAATTAAGTCTTATAGTTCCATAGCCAGGGTAAAGCTGCTGACTATGAAGAGCTACAGATGGCTTTGGTTGTCCCCACCCTACACCCTTGCCAGTCACAGTTCTCTCAGCCTCTCTCTCTGGATAAGTCCACTTAGTGTCTGTGGCTTCCCACACAGGTGTTCAACATTCTTGACATCTCCAAATTCCTGGTGACTCCAATGCACTTTCAGTGTCATGTTCACTGATTCATGCGACGCCTTTTCTGGGGCATACTCACTGACCTCCAAGCCTTTCGCTGAAATCTAAGCAGAAGCCTCCCTAAACCCACAATGCTTACACTCTGAATGTATGTGAAACAAGCATCAGGTGGGTGACTCCAGTGTCTACTTCCAGCTTAAATACAGCCTGCCCTGGATATCTAAGTGCTGTGAAACCAACCCCTGAAACCAGTTCCCTAGGCAACCTTTCTGGACAAATTATCCAAGGGCTCTCTTCTAAGTGAAACTTCTATGGTTTTGCATTCTTGGGTTTTTGAATGATGGAGTGTCTTACTGATTCCTGATTCTTAAGAAATGCTCAAGCAGTCTTTCCTATTGCCTTCATACAAAATACGTGGCATTTTAATACTAATCTTCTCAGCAGTTATAATCTGTAGGACCCCAAATTTGTAGATGCTTCTATTCTGATGAAACTGCAAACTATTCATGTTTGTTTTTTACTCTTTATTTTCTCTGTAGATCTGGCTTAAAGCATCCAGAAATACCCATGTCACAACCTAAACACTAGGGTGTCTTGAAACTTCCTCTGACATTTTAATAGTCACTGGCCCTTAACATACTCTCCTGCAAAGTTTCAGGACATGGGAAAAATGAAAAACAATTTTTTGTTCAAGGTTTTAACATAAACACAAACCTTTAGGCCAACTGTCAATGTAGTCCTTGTTCCCAGCTGAAGGTCTCTTACCTTGGTCTTTTGGCTTCATTTCTACATGGAATCCTCACTAACACTTTGAAGCCTCCTCTGAACTCTTACAAGAATCTCCCATCAAGCTAGGTTTATAGCATTGTAGGGTTTCTTCAGCCAGCATCTCTAAACCTTCTAGCCAAGGAGTTTTAGATGTTTCTGAAGCACCTGGTTAGGGAGTCACAGCAATGACACCACTTCAAGGACCAAAATTATCTTAGTCACTTTTCCATTATAGGAAAAAATACCCAGTGACTATTTTAAATAAAATGAATTATTTTAGCTTACAATTCCAGGTCTTGCAAATTGCCTGGCTCCAAGGCAAAAAGAGAATGGGGCAAGGATTTTTGCAGAGCACAACTGCTCATAACAAGACAGCCAGGTAGTAGAGACTGAAGCAAGGAGCTGGGGAGAGAGATAAACCATTCCAGATCAAGCACACCATGGCCCATTTCCATCCAGACCTCAACTCCCAAGAGCGCATTCAACTACTCAGCTCATCGATGGATGAATCCTCTGATGGATGTATCCTGATAGTGCATGCAGGATACAAGTGCTTCCACATTTGGGAATCTGGGGGGAACATTTTAGGTTTAAACCATAACACTTGTGAGGACGTACAGTTCAGAGGACATGCCGCCCTTTCATACCACTCTACCACTTGTGGCTAGGGAAGCAACTTGGACAAAAACCCTATGGAGTTGTAAAAGAAAGTTTTTTTTTTTAATTTTTAATTAAAATTTTTTTAACCACGGCCATCTGAACAAACAAAAGATTTGGTTCAAAGCTGTAATTGGGAAGTTCTGTGACTGAACTTTCTTGACATAAGACATGGAAAGTACTTTTCTTGTTTTTAACCTGAAATGACATATGTGAAATCATAATGTGAGCTTCTAAAAATAAAAGGTGAAAGTGGTCAGTGTATCTTGATTTGAAGAAGCAAAAAATCTGTGTGAAGACGATTCAACCGCTTTAAAAGTACAGTGCGGCAGACTTCTGAATGAAATTTAGTGTGTATGTTTTTCTCTTTGTTTTATTTTAAATTGTAATGAACATTTCTATTTTCTCAAAGCATTTTTCTAGGATACGGGATAGATCTATCTCTCTCTGTCTATCTCTGTCTTTCTCTCCCTTACTGTTTCTTTTTTCTTTCTTGTTTGTTTTCCTTCTTATTTTGGAAACGTTATATAAAATTGTTGTTTACCTTCCTCTGCTACTTTTTCATGTTGATGTGTATAAATTTCTTTTTAACATTTAAAATTTGATTGAGTTACAGTCACTTTAATTATTATGTTACATAATTCCAAAGTGGACATTTTTGCTTTGAGACAAATCATTATGTTTAACCAAAACATAATGGTGCCCTGGGGGTACTGGATTATTTACCTGATATTTCTTTGAGTGCCATGTTGTATAAGTAAACTACAATATTCTAGTATTATAGCAAACTTGAAAACAATTTCAATGCTATATGATCAAAGAGGAAATGTCTGATAAAGCAAAGAAACAGAAAAACTTAGACCTCAGCAAAATCCACAATTTTCCCAGCATGCTTAACTATCCATTTCATAAATATGTCCATGCTGTATCTTGAGTATCAAAAAAGAAAAATCATTCTATATAACAGTACTTATTCAACAAATGTAGACCCTTATCAAATTATGCATTTGAGTATATAGTAAAATAAACTAAAATATAATAAATGACATAGTTGTGCATTATTTTTTCCTTACCATGGTTCACTCATTATGCATAATTATTATGCTGAAAGGGAAAAAATCAGCTATCAAAGTCTCTTACTTTAAGAGTATATTATCAAATAGTTAACAGCAAAGTTAAAGGAAAATGTCAGTGTATATTTTCAAGGTGTTTTTACTCTATTAATATGTACAAAAAATGCTTGTGTTATAGAGTATACAATGCTGCAGTGCCAATTCAAAGACTTATTTTAAAAAAGATAATTTTGAATTGCATTTTTGTCTCTGTGCTGTGACAGGCTGAATCTATTCTTTGCTTTTCATTTTAAAAATGAGACATGTCAGTTCATCTGCGGAGAAAAGAATTGAAATGAAAAGCATCACATGCATCTAGGACTAAATTAAATACTTATTTTTCCTTTAAAGTGAACTGTGGTTTCCTAGCTGCATGGAGTAGAATTCAGCTAAACCCAAAGCTAATTTCCCTGCTCTGTCCCTGAAATGCCAAAGGCAGAACATTCAGCATTACATGGTATCAGGCAATATGCCCAAAAAGCTAATAGAGTTAGAAGAATTAAAAAGTAACCTAACCCCTGGAACTGACAAAGTAGTGGCAAAGTAGAAATTACCTAACCGTGGGATTTTCCTGTCTTGCTTCCTGGCCAGCTCACATGAGTTTGGAACTTCAGAAGAACACTTGTTAAGACCCAGGCTTTATAGAGTTTGGAACCCATGACCTTTCTACTTTATTTTTTGGTCAAGCTTGCAGACCAACCTGTAGAATGAATTTTTAAAAAACTAAGTGAATAAACAACAGAGTGAAAGGAGGATTACTGAGAGTGATGACCTCTGAACATCTAAAATCAAGGAGAATACATGCTGCAATTGATAATTTTCCCAACACTTACTGAATTCCTCCTCGACTGACCTTTCTTAAGACGTGGGTAGTTTAATGCACTGTCTCTCTGCATCTTCTGTTAATCCTATGTATAATCCTAAACATCAATTTCCATTTAAAATGTATATTGAGTTATAAAATTACCTTGAATAAGCCAATACAATGGGTTAAAATTGGGATTTTTGCTTTGAGAAAAGTATCAGGTTACATTCACTAAAACTATTGGAGAAATCTTACAAGCAATGGAACAGGAACTTGCCAATCTTAGCACACACTAACGATCATATTATACCTAATAAACAGCTAACATTAAGAACATTTATGGAAAGATTCCCCATTTCCAGTTATAGCCTTTAGAAAATGAATTTAATTAAATTCTGCATGTCATAGCTACCTTTATCTTGTTGCTAGGACAAAATATCCAACACCTAAAGTGAACAAAGGAAGGGTTTATTTAGCTCACAGTTTGTGGAGGTTTCAGGCTATAATCAGTTGGCTCTGAGGCAGAGTGGCACATGGGCAGAGGGCAACATTTGTGGCTGTGGAAAACAGCACAAGCAACAGGAACAAAAGGGAAGGAGCAAAGACAAAAGACTCTTTCATTTTCTTATGTTGTATATAGGCCACACCCACTTGGATGTAGCATTCACACCCATAATTCCACCATTGAGCCAGAAGTCATTCACAAGCTCGAGAAGGACTGCCTCTATGACTGCATGAGACCTTGAGGGGACATTCAGACCCAAACCATAAGAGTTATGTATGTAAAAAGCCATATATTATTATTGTAATGTCTGTGTTTGACCATGAAGACAAAGAAAACTGGAATTTTATAAATCTGTATCTGTTTACATTTGATGAAAAACAAGGATATTATTAACAGTAGCCAAATTTCTGGCAAACTCTTTAGATAAAATGAATTAAACTACAGCAAAATAAACAAAACAGAAATTAACATTTTAGCTAATGAACTTCTAACATCCTAATAACAACTTTTCTTAAACCAACCTTTCTTAATTTTAGATTAGTAGAAGTCATTTCTGTCAATAATTCAGGTAGTAGGACATAAAGTTGTGACTAAAGGCTTAATTTTGCCCTACAATAGGTGAAAGAGTTCCATTTAGTACACATTATCTTTTATTTGGCTACCTAGTGCATATCTAATAATTGCAATTATTGTGTATTTTATGATCAAATATTTAGAATGTGTTAGTTAACATTAAGGGTGCTTAATTTAATGCATTCAATTATATGAATCTGCCTGCTGATGATAACTTCAAGTGAAAAATTATTTATGTTGTAAATCCTTTGTGCTATTCAGAGATATTAAAATTTTTGGCTATGCCTATGACATTTCTTCTGATGAAGATCTGATTGGAGAGCAAGTAGTAATTACCATTATATGATGGGAGTTAAATATAATTAATATATATATGTATTCTAATTATTAATAAACAGAATGAATTTTAGTAATAAAATACAAGTGCTATAACAAAATATTAGCATAATAATTACAGCATAGAAAGTTAAGCATAATTCAGATAATTGGTGATCTCTCTCTGCTTTGTTTTATTTATATTTCAAATTTATAATTAATTTCACCTTAATCAGGATTGTTAAATTTTATTTTAAAGAAAGAAAAAAAAGATAAACATAAAAATGAACTAGGTTAGTTGAACCATTACAAAAGTTGTTTCACTTTGTGTTGTCTTTGTGGTTGTTCAGAGAACAAGACACAGGCATGATATTTTGTCCAAAGAGTATTAGCACAAAACTTTTTTTTCAAGGAACTAAGACAAGCTAGCTGTATAACTACCTTAACTATCTTGTGTACACATATACTTTTCCCTTTTTCCATTCTTCATTTCTCTTTTCCTACATCACAGTTTGTCTTTTCTTTTCAATAATTTTTCCCCAATTCACAACATCTATTGGACATTTCCATTCCAATTACTTGCTCAGTTTTTCACACTAGTGAGACAATACAATGTTTACACAAATTGGTTAGGTTAATTTCAGTTATAAGTAGGGTCTTGAGTTGCATCTGTTTACCTATAAAAATATCAACTTTGTCCTTCTTTATGGTTGAGTAGTATCCCACTATATTAAAAATACATCTTTTTTATCCATTCTTCTTCTGATAAGCACCTGAGTTGTTTCCAAGATTTAGCTATTATAAATTATGCTGTTATGAACCTGTATGCACGTATATCACTGTGGTATGATGCTTTTAATACTTCTGGGAACATACCTAGAAGGGGAATAGCTGGTTTGAATGGGACCTCTAATCCTAGTTTTTAAAGGAATATCCACACTAATTTCCGCAGTGTTTGCACTAGTCTATATTCCCACCAACAGTGGAAAAGGGTTCCCTTTTGTCCAAAATCCATGTAGCATTTGTTATCAGTTGATTTCTTGATAATAGACATTCTTTCTGGGGTGAGGTGAAATCTCAGTGCTGTTTCAATTTTCTTCCCTTGAATGAACAATGATGTTGAAATTTTTTCATGTATTTGTTTGCCATTTTTATTTCTTCATCTGAGAAGTGTTTATTCATCCCAGATGCCCATTTTTGGATTGGATCTTTGAATTTTGGGTTTCCGATTTTTTTTTCAGTTCTTTGTATGTTCTAGATATAAATCCATCATCTGTGGCACAACTGGCTATAATTTTTTCTCACTCTGTAGGATGTTTAAACAGTAGATATTTTAATTCTGAAATACAGAAACAGTCATACACAGATCATATGTAAATATAACTTTTAAACTAAACCCTATTTTTATTCTTAAAACTGAGAGAAAAATAATGAATTATGAAAGCTAAATAATTATTTATATCCAACCCATATCCTGGCATATGATTTTATTTTAAGGAATTGGTACCAAGAAATTTTGCCTTAAATTTAGCAAAAGTAAAGTGAAAAGCTTTGTTAGCTATGGTATATGTTATAAAGAAAGGTCAGACAGTCTGGAGATGTAACAATTCACCCTGGTATAAAAGTAGCAAAATCATTCAATGAAAGATTAAACCTTTTTCACAAAGCTACCTTTACATATTAGTGTCATCCAAAGTCTTTTTAATTTATGCTCCATTAAGGCATGTAAATTTATATGGCTATCTACATTACCTTATTACCTTATTGAGAGCAATTCTAATAGCACCTGCTATTTACAATACCTAGGAGATTTGAAGCAGTTTATTAAAGTGCTTATTTTCACTAACAGGAAATCTAATCTAGTGCTATTATGAAGGTGAAAATGCATTTTCTGTAGATTAGATTTGGGAATAATTTGTTTTGGTAGTAGATATAGATTTGCCCTTATTGTTTTAATATATCAAAAGAGTAGGTTTGTAAAAAGTTGTTTAATAAAAGGAATTTGTTAAAAGGACAAAGGAATATATGCTCTGCCAGCAATATTTCCTCAGGAGAATAAAGTGGAATAATAGCTCCCATCCTTAAATCTCTTATTTACCTATCGTTTTTTCATTCTTCACAAGCACAAACATTGAAATTAGAAAATACAGTTGTCTTCAGATACCTAGATTTCTATATCAACTTCCTTCTGCATGGCTTGTTTTGTTATTATCAAGCACAACACCAAGCTCAAGGGAAATCTCACTTGATTTTTCTTTACTAATGGGGATAAGTACAGGCTAGAATAAAATAAATGAGTAGGATCTTTAGTTTCAATACTTTTGAATCAAACACTTTTAGATACAAAATATAACTTCCAATCAAGCCAAGACATTCCAGTATATCACGGTATACCATAACAATATTATCTAAATAGGAACATCACATTCCATCCAATAAATATCCATAGCGCTGTCATTTCTTATAAGAACTGTGTATTGTCGATAATGGTGATTGTTATTATTCACTGCATGCATTCTGTCTGCCAGGCGCTATGTCAAGTGCCTTTCCTTCAATCAGTTACCTCATGCAGACTCAGCCTGAAGTTCAAGGCCCTTACTGTCGCCTCCCACTCCACACTTTGGCTGACGTTTTGATCTCTTTTTGCTCACGACTGTGTGTCTTTCTCGTCTCTGCAAGTTATGATGGCTCAACATTCATATACAAACGTTTACTTCTCATAGCATCATTTACAAAGACAAATATTTACAATCTACCTGAAAGCCTTTATTGGGGATAATGATGGGGGGTCACACTGTATATTATGTCAAAGTGTGAGAACACATGATTTAACATGTTCTGGCTTTCTCCGTGTTCATCCATTACTGCTGAAACACATTTTCCTGTGTCTTCCCTCCTATGGATTCTTCTTTTGGATTTTTTTCTATTTTGATGTCTCCTGATCATCTCCCTACTGGTTCAGTTCATATCTTTGTGCTTTCTATATGCTCAGAACATCAAAAATGCTCATAATTTTATGCAGAATAATTCAATTTTGTTTCTAAAACAATTGCATATAATTGTAAGTATATATATGCTGTGTACACTCTGTGTGTATTCCTAATAATTTGCTGCATATTATTTAAAAAACCCACATACAGAAAACTTCCAAGGATTTAGTTACAGGATAATCTTGACCTCTCTCCACTGAAAAATACATTTCCTCAGTAGTAGGCTAATTCGGTTGTTCACTATCAGCAGGGAATATTGTCCAGAGAGAGTGAGAATGATTAGGTTTTATAATCCAGCATCACAAGCTTTCTGAAGCGTGACCTGTGGAATCATTTCCATTCAGCCTGGATCTGCTCTGATGCATAGAAGCAGTCATGGTTCCTAAGTGTTAAGAAAGCAAATCCTTTATTAGGCACTCTACATGATGTAAATGCCTATATTCTATCATTTTAGGCTTTTCATATTAAGATTGAGCTATTTCAATCTTCATAAACCACATAGCATAGGGAATAATTTATGGGCCTGATTCCTGTGTCTCTGAAGCTGTAAAGTCCCAGCAAAGGGGCCTTTCACACCCCACACAGCCCCTCTGCCTCTCAACTGTTGCCCCGAAATTTTTGTCTCTCCTGTACCTGTCTGTGTTATCTGCTCTTGTGTTTAATTTCGTTTTCTCTATTAGTTTTTAACTGGCAGCAAGAGAAACTTTTCCTGCATTCCTTTAAATTTTTCATGTTTTCAAATATCTTTTATATAGTAGATCAGATTAACTGTACTGAAAGGGTCAAACCTGGCTCTGAACCCAGATATTATCCCTTCAAATTTCCTACTTCAGATGCATTTTTTTGAATTTCCTGGGAAGTGCACCACAAATGCCCCGAAACAACAGCATACACCCCATCCTGGTTCAGTTATTGAGCCGAGTCCCTTATTGGACGTCTTTGCTCTCACCGGTGTTTCAGGGCACATTATGCTTTGCTGCACTGCCGCTATTCCTGACTAATTAACAAGTTTGCCTTCCAAGGAAAACGACATACTTGCATTTCTTCTCGCACTGTATCCTCTTCAAAATGGTAAATCTGTTAAATTAAATAGTAAGATACTATTTGGAGATGTGATCACACAACAAAACAATGCTCAGGAAATATGGTTCTCTAAAATTCTATTTGAAGAGTCCATGAAAGAAGAAACAAGTATCTCTGATGGCAGGAGTCTGCAGTGAGCATAATGGTACTCAACAGTGGTTCTCAACTTTGGCTCTAAATCAAGATTATCTGGATGCTTTTAAAATTTTTAATTTTTAGGTCCAATCCCAGGACAATTCACCCAGAGTCTCTGGTGGGGTAGATTCAGGACTTAAAATGAATATTTTCAGGAATACGTTTAAGTTTACCAAATGGTTGCAGTGTGTATCTAAAGTTTATTGAGAGTTATGCAATTTTGTGAAACAATCAAAATCCTAATAAACACTATTTAATAAGAAAAGAAATAGAACATATATTATCCTTCAATTAGATCTGCTTAGTAAACACTTTGACTTTAGTGGCTCACTAAAATTGTATTTCAAATTTATCTGACAGTTTAATGTGAGGAATCTTAATAATCTTGGTTGTTTACTGTTATTTAATTTGATCCGATTCTTAAACAGAAGCATGATATATGTAGTGCATATATTTTCATAAGAAAGCACTCTTTGCTCCTAATAAAGCTCAGTTTCCTGCTGCCTGTTTCCCACTGCCTGTTTCCCACTTAATGTCATATTCTTCTGCGACATCACAATTAATTCCTGTAGAGATGATTATAGTTGCACTGAGAGGATTATGATTTCAGGAAAGTGATAAACAGCAGGGACAGTATAAGGACATTTTTTTTTTGCTTCTCCAGGATAATTAGCTTGATAAGAGTGAAAGTCAAAAACAAAATAAGACAAAACAAATAAAGAAATAGAAAAAATGTATGCCTGCAAAATATTATAAATAATACAAAACTGTAGATTTACTTCTCTTGTGAACAGCCACTGACTCTTTAAACAGTTTTCTGTGAATTGCACTAGCTCAGTTACCTGCTGAAACAGCTAAAGTTTTGTCAGCTCAATCAAATGTTTTACAAGTGTTGCACTTGGTTGTTTGGATTTACCAGCATCATTATTGTGGGTATTGGCTACCGATGGATGTTTACCTTCACAAACCTTTGACTTTAAAAATGAGATAGAACACATTTCTTCTTTGTGAAATGCCTTTATTTCTATTGAAGTTCTCAAGTTGACTGATAAAGTGAACAATTTTTGTTTAATTAAATTCTATATTGTTTATAGCAAAGGATCTATTCATGCCCTTAATTTCAAGAAAGATATTTAAAGGATAATGTACAAAGAACCTGCGTTTCTATTACTTTTAAATATTTATTATATCAGTTGCCCAGTAATCTTTCTATTATTAACCATTTGTATATATATATATATATATATATATATATATATATATATATATTAGTATTGTATATGGGATGTGATTTATACTTATAACCCAAATTGTCAACATAGGAATAAAAGCCATTCAAATCAAGTATGACTAACAGCAAATGACAATACTACCATTCCTTACTATTGATTAGAGTTTGTAAAAAAGAATATTTTTATAGCTATAATTTGTACAGGCTTTCATCTAAGTATATAAAGGACCACGATTTTCCAGCTCCCTCAAATAATAGTCTAAACAGAAAAACACTGCAGGCTCAGTGAAACTGGGATTTTGTGTGCATGTTTGTTTTATTTTCAATTTTTTCCTGAAATGTTTTACTTACTATACAAACTGTAGTCAAGCCTGACTTATTAAAATTAAGAAGAAATTTATCGGTAGGTTTCCTTATTCTTACAAAGCTACACTACCTTAAAAAACATGACTGAATTCTGTCCTAGTTGAGGTAAAGAGGATTTAATAAGAGCCTGTGAAATAGAGTAATTTCAAGGTTATGTAATCAGTGAAAAGTTAATTATTTGTACTCTTGTGGTATTGTTCTTGAAAGGAAATAAAAGCAAAAAGTTTACAAATTTCCTAAAGAGCCTACCAGATGTAATTTTATGGAGCCATCATTTAAATAGAAGAACTTTCTTCATAATTACCTGAACACAATTTTCATTTTGAAGGCTTTCTAGCTTTGAAAATTCCCTCAATTATAATTAATTGATCTAAATCTTGCCTTGATGAAAGAATTCAAGCAAATAAAATTAATTTCTTAGCTTCTAACTATCTAACTCACCCAAGAGTCTATTCAAAATTCTTAGCACTCAGACCCCCATTGATTATCATTTATATAAATGATTTGATCCATTTCTCTGCAAAACTACTGAAGAAGTACAACAGATACACAAATCAGTGGACTGGTGGGAGCACACAGCGCAGACTCTCTCCACGTGGGCTATTATGAAAGCTGATATAATTATTTCTTTAGAAGTTTAATATGCAAAAAGTTAACTTCAAGAAATATTCAGACCATTGCCAGATGGCTATGAAAATTGTTTTTCATTAAATTGGATTGTTTAAATTTTCCAGGCTTATGAATCCAAAGGCAGTTTAATGATAGTCAAGGGGGAATTGTATCTCTGGGAAACTAAGCAGAACCCCCCTAGCCAGAGCTATAATGGTAATATAATGAAATAAGACCACATGATTGGGAGTCAGCCTACAAGAAGGTAATTTTAGTTTTCCAGAGTCTGACACAAGAACTTCATCAAAGGAGGTCCTGGTGGAAAATTCCTGGATAGTTGAAGGTTACAGGGGAAAAGATGCATCTATTTAGAAGCAAAGACACATTGTGTCTTCTTTGGGTAGTACATGGCATTGAGATTGGATTATGGTTTCAAATTTAATATTCTTTTACTCAATTGAGGGAACAATTATTCAATAATAGTTCATTGCTTGAAATTTGGAACAAAATAATATGACCTGCCAGATGAGTGATATTTTTATCTGGATTTTCATAAGAAGGTTTCTGAGATGTTCCCTAATTCTCAAGCTATTTTGGAAATCCTTCTTTGCAAGCTATTTTCAAAATTAGTTGATAATCACCATAAGAAAATGTTCTGTTACTTTAGATGTAGATATCTTAAAAGCATGACTCAGTTCTTTGCTGGTGAGCTAGTTGAGAATTTATGATGAGCATGTGAAATAGAGAAATTTCAAGGAGACATAAAGATTGCATAGCAGTCTGGAATAAAAGCAATGCCCTGTAGTCCTGCACATGACCACACTCTGATGCCCTCTCACCTCCTAGAGCAATTATGTCTGCCAATGTTATTAGGAATTGCAATAGCATCTGTATTTTTGTAGCAGTTAGAGACAAATGTGCAAAACAAACTCAGCAGGAATTGAATCTTTCCTATGTGAAGAAAATGTGTACATAGGCATTCCTCATTTTATTGTGCTTTGTGTTATTGTATTTTGCAGGTATCACAATTCTATAATTAAACATTTGTGGCAACTTCAAGTTCATAAGACACCATTATAGTTCATTAAAAAAGAAATAATTAAAAAGAAATAGGGTCCTTCTGATGATTTGATGCCCAGAATAAAATGACTAACAGCTTTTCTAAATCTGATTAATTCAAGGTCAAAAGGGATTAATTTACAAGTAACACTTCTGCAAATATTCTTTATGTAAAAAATCTAGTAAGCGTCTGGATTGAGGACCAAATTCTATTTGATCTTTGTTTTTTTCCTGATTCTTCATGAAACATCATCACCTATAGAATATATATTTCCTATAGAACATTTTGCTTTTGAATAAATGTACTTCTGAAAAAGTAGAAGCAATGAAATTAACAAGAATTAATTGAAAATTTCTTAATTCTAGTTTAGCTGTATCGCAGACGTTACTCTCATTGCCACTCGTGCAGCTGATCCTTTTGGTCTTTCCATTGAAACAGAGAAGTAAAGTGTTTTCAGAGTTTAAGTGGCTTCCTCATAGTCATCAGAATTAAAACAAGAATCTTTAACATAGAGCTGCTTATTTAAAATTGCAGCAAATAGCAACATATCTCAGAATACTTGCTTCTTGTTTCTTGCTTCAGATTAAAATTTCCCAGACTCTCAGTGAGGAAGACTATGTATTATAGGTTTCTTAGTTTTCTTAAAGTCTAAAATTACCAGGTTGTAGAGCTCAATGTAGGAAAGAGGAAAAGATCAGATGAATAAGCAAATGAATGAATATCTAAAAATGAATCACCTTCCAGCTAGAGCAAAATTCACTGTTACTTTAACTTGTTTTACATACTATTTAAAAGGTTTTAATTCACTGCAAAGTAAACAGAAAGCTTTCTTTTTTTTTTTTTTTGGAAAGTAGGAGAACGACCTCCATACTATGAAGTTGAATGTTATTACTTGTTTTGAAGGTGAAGCATTCTGATTTGATACCTTTTTGAGATTGGGAGGTTCTTCTACAGCTACAGCGCCCAGGATTGCATGGTTTATTACATCTCTGCTTCAGAAAGAGTAACGTAGGAGAAAAGTTTGGATCTTTTAAGAACTGGATCCTTCAGTCACTTCTGCTTTTTTGTATGAATCATTGAACTCTTCAGCATTTTTATATTTTTGAACTGATACAGAACTCAAGATTTGTCCAGAAATTGTTGAAAAAAATAGTTTCAGAGAAAAGGGGACCTATATATGTGAAGATTTCCATCTGACTTTTCATTCTTAATTTTGACTTAAAACTCATGGATTCCCTTTTTCCCCAATAAGAAAACTATAAGAAATGTAGCTCCATAATTCAATCATGTGTATTTGTTCTAAGAAATGGTGAAGAAAGTTGTAAAAAGCCTCAAGTGCTTTCAAATAATATTTATTGTGTAGGTCCACACATTTTAAAATATTAATTTTTTCAAGGAACTTGAGGCTCCTTAAGATACCATGTACATATAAAAATTACCCACAGTGTAGTCAATATTCACAAAGGAATGCTATTTTTTAAATGGCTCCTATTAAGAATCTAAGCTAAGTTTATCTATTTGAATGGAAAGAGTGAAAATTAATCTTAGAAAATAAAATTCAGTTTCAGGTATTTTCAAATAATAACTAAAAATGAAAGTTCTGTAGTGTTTGTGAATAGATGGTACTAAAATATCTATATTCAGGCATAACATTGATTCTGGCTAAGAGATTACTTCCCAAATATTTTCTTTCTCTGAATGAATAAATGATGTACGTCATGAAATGCCATAACATATCACTCAGCAGAGGAGATACAGAGCAGCCTCCAAATACCAGCTTTAGTCATGACGTGAAAAATAATTTCCTCAGAAAAGCTTGAGTTTATCTACAAAGTTTGTGAAGGATAAATTTGGTTGTCAAACTTGTGAACTGTTCAGAAGATTAGTAAAGCATATCTTGGGGGGTATTTGGGTGCCAGATTTCTGACCTTGGTACTATACCTGATCCTTTGCTCCTTCCTTTGTGGAACTTTTCTCCTCCTTTGCCTCTTGGCCATCATAACCTAAGCACCCCTGCTCTGGGATGACACTCTCCACAATGTCGGGTAATCACAGACAAATTCCTTGAAACAGTGAGTCAAGTAATGCCTCTCTTCCTTAACACTGTGGTGTCTCAGCAGTGTCAAAGCCGACTGATAGAACATTTTCAATAGTCCTGCCCCTCTGGTTTTCAGCCCATTGTTGTTACAACTATTGAAAGGAAGACGTTTTTCTTCTCTGCTCAGGAAATGCTTCCCGAAGACACACTGAAAAATATAATACATTAGACCAAGCACCTCAAAGTTTGGGTACTTATCTGCATTCAGTTCAAAAAAATGTAAATGGCTTTAGATAGTTTTTAGACTTTGCATTTAATGCTTCTTTGAAATAGCAAAGGCAGAAGCAATCAAAAATCAAATAAAAATACACGGTCAAAGCAATATATGTTGAAGCTTTACAAGCATGATATATTCAAATTAAATTTGTGGCAAAACTCTGGAGAGTGCCTTGATGGAAACCCTGTTTAGTTATTACTATGTCAAAGCCATTTATTTTGTATGTCTGGGAACCATGCACAGGAGGGATTTAGCTGGAATGCTTTCTATGTAGTTTGCACTGGTTCTCAAATCTCTTAATAGTATATCAGGAATAGTAGCCTTTTATCTTGTTTTCCTGTTTGTTTTTAAGTAAGCCTCTGTCTTTCAACTGGATTACAATAAAACAGGACATGCACAGGAAAGAGGAGCAGACTCCATCTCCATCACCATCCTGCCCCCAGACACGGCGGATGCTGATCCTTCTTGGTTACAGCACATGAGTGGCCCTTCTTGTGGTGCTGAGAACTCAGGCACAGGACAGTGAACATAGACTCGGTGTCCCTGCTTTCCTCAAATGCTCCTCAGCATATATCGAATGTTTAAATGAGGTTGCTCTTTCTGCACACCAATAATACCTTCTATATATGAAAATTGTTCAATAAAGAGACTAGTTATGAGGGGAGGTCACTCTCTGAAAAG
Source organism: Hydrochoerus hydrochaeris (assembly GCA_004027455.1). Taxonomy (NCBI): domain Eukaryota; kingdom Metazoa; phylum Chordata; class Mammalia; order Rodentia; family Hydrochaeridae; genus Hydrochoerus; species Hydrochoerus hydrochaeris. The sequence continues at coordinate 132,439 of PVLA01004356.1, read as the reverse complement.
GAAAACAATAGCAATCAGTTTATTATCTGTATGTTGAATTTTTGTAAGGGCATTTACCCTGAGAAGTAGTCTATAGCATATCTCTGGAAAGGTTAGGGAAAATATTTTCCATATTTCACTCTCTGTAGAGAAAACCCAAAATTTGTGTGTATGTTTGTGTGTGTATATTATACATATGCATTTATTTTTGTTACTGGTGATGTTTTGTCTTTTCTCCTCCTCTGTTTTAGCTCCCACAGTGAGCATCTGGTACAAGATAGAACTCAAAATCAGTTACATTATCAGAATTCAACTAATCACTAAAAAATAGCAAAAAAGTATCTCTATATAAGTATGGTTAGGTAATCTAAAGATGCCATTAATAATAAGAAACAAAAGTTTGATAAAAAGAGAAGCATTCACCCTCATTTATAAACAAAAATCACAGACATGTAAATGTATTTAAAACTTTTTTCCTATCAAAGAGATAGTCATTGACAAAACTATTAATATAATTTTGTGAGATGTGGGGTAAAATTTCTGCTTTCAAAATAATTTCAGGAAATTATGATGTTCATATTTAATTCTTCTTTTTTTTTGTACTTGGGATGGAACTCACAACATCTGCTTGCCAGGCAGGCACTTATGCCACTGAGCTAAATCCCCAGCCCTGTTCATATTTAACTCTCATAATTCAGAATATGCATGCCACATAAGACATAAATTCTGTCTCATGAACTTACTGTATTACAAAAGTAAGGAAAGAGGACATCTACATATATGCAAGGTTATCTCCTTTAATAACATTTTTGATTAATGGAAATGGGAGCAGATATAATTTAACTTTCAGCCAAATGGCTTTAAAAGCATATAACACAGGAATAACTCTACATAAAACATAAGCTACATTAATTAACACAAGTAAGTGTCATAGATTTTTCATTAAATGGAAAATAAACCTACAGAGTAATATGTATCCATGTGTCCATTATATGTACATAAAAAAGAAAGGATTTTCAGTAAAATATAAATAGGTTTTGAAGTGTTTGGCTAAAACATAATATTCATATTTTACAAATATTTTACAGGGCTTATATTCCACATTCACAATTTGAAAACATGAGTGTTCTGGAAAATATATATTTTCAAAGAAACTTGAGATCTTCACGTGTACTGTTATTTATTACCAACTGAATAAAGACCACTTTGAGAAAAAAATATTAGAAAAATTTAGAAAAAGACATTCAAAGAGCAACATACATAGACTTTTTCCAGACCTCTTGAATTACTCTGACAATATATAAATAATAAATTTTTATTTTGTTTTATTTTCTCCACAGTTGTGTGGGCTTACTATAATAACTTATTTTAATGCATGTAGTGATAGGATTGTCCATCTCTTATGCTAGTTCTAGAGTGTTTCCTAGTTGAAAATGGATTGACAGTTTCATATAAGGATCCTTTTATACTATACCTAATAATATGTCTGTCCTATGAATTCTGTCTTCCCAAAGTTGCTAGAACTATGGATACACTATATAAATTAAATTTCTTAATCTTAGAAAGTGAGAACATTGGTGGTTAAGAAACTTAATTTTATAGATCAGCTGGATTGGATGATGGCTGACGAGCTATTAGGTAAGTATCGGCTCTGTGTGTGTTTTCAAGGTGCCATCTGACAGGTGAACACTGCTTTCACCAGTGTGAGTGAGCCAAAATACAGTGGCCCACACTGAACAAAGAAAGAGGTGCAAGGCAAATTCCTGCTTCTTCCTTGAGCTGGGACATTCATTTTCTTCTGCCTTCAGGCAGTGGTGCTGCCAAGTCTAAGAATTTTGGACGTGGATTAAATTATTCCACCAACTTTTCAGGGTCTATAGTGTAGCAGTGGCAGGCTGGATCGCTTCTCATCATCCATTCTTATAGCTGATAGCATGCTACATGTATCTTACATATCTGTTTACTCAGAGAACCCTGACACAGTGGTCACCCTACCTCAGGAGATGCTGCCACCCTGAGGATTTTTCCTTCATTTTCCCCATTTACATTTAATATTTTATCATGGCAAAAGGAACCAACTGAAGAGAGCCAAGATAGATTTTATTATTTCCAATTATGCAAGAAGACAGCCTTACTCTTAAATATTTGGTTCTCAATTAATCTAGATATTCACAGAGATATTCTGTTTTCTCTTGGGGCTGGGTTTCACTAGATAGCATTTGCAACTTTCTACTCTCACAGATAACCAGATGATTTTCTTGCAAACTATTGCTTTTTATGGGATACTGTCCATCCTCACATCTTTGGCCATATTGAGTGGTGGGTGTGGTGTACTGTTTTCTATCATATATACAAACACATATTTAATGTGTATGCCACCTTTTATCAGGTAAGCATCATCTCTGTGTGTGTTTTCAAGGTGGCATCTGACAGGTGGACACTGCCTTTTTTCACACCTGTGACCCTTGTTTTTGCAATTTGACATACAAAAAAAAAAGCACAAAACTCTCCTTAATATTTTAACAAGTAGATTAATTCTTGCCATAATTCTTAGCATCCTTAACCAATGTTTTTTTTCCCTTTTTTGATAAGTCGAGAATTTTCACTTTCTTACTGAAAAGACGCATTTTACAGCTGGCTTCTTTTTAACATCTGAATTGCTAACATCACTACTTTCATTCTTTGGGGCCATTTGAGTAACTTAAGGGTTACTTGAAAGAAAAAAGAAAAAAATCACTATGATATCATGATAGTCTGTCTGATAACTAAAATGGTTATTAAAGTAATGAAGAGAGTGATTATTCACAATCCAAGAGAGGTGGAGAGGGAAGGCAGGAAACTTAAATGTCATTAACAACTTAAAATTTAGGAATAGTTTATTTCTGAAAATTTTCACTTAATAATTTTGGACCACACTTGATTCTTTGTAACTGATATTATGGAAAGAGAAACTGCAGACAGGTGGAAAGTGGTTATTATAACTGATTTTCCCTACTTGTCATCACAAAGACCCTGCAGCCTAAACTAACCTCTCATGTCTGTTACCATCCGTTTGCAGTAGGCTTTTTGTGGCCACCTCCTCCAAGATAGAGTCACTTCCTCTGTGGTCTCATGGTTCCCACACGTAGCCTTATGGTCGTTTTGTTTTGTTTAACTCTCTGCCTTCAGAAGGCAAGAAGCTACATTTTGTTACTACCTACTAGGTCAATGACAAACATTAGCCACATGAGAAGTATTAATGAAAGAATAAGTGATCAAATGCAAAATTGAATGGTGAGAAACTAGAAAACTCTCTGAGGTTAAACTATCTTGATGTTCATGGTTACTACATCTAATTCTGGTCTGAGGGAACAAACAGTGTAGTAAGTATAATGAAAAGCATGGAAGAGAAAATCTTCCCAGTTTATGGTGCCTGAGAAGCAGAGCAGGTAGATTTTGCCAGAGAGGAAAAGGCCAGAGAATAGACTTAGTGCCCCAGGTTAGGCTACCACAACACATCCAGATACACAAGGAATGTACTCAACTAAGCCCTGGGAAGTTTTCAACCCAATCCAGGTTAACTGTCACAATAAACAGAGGATATTCATGTGCATGTAGATAACAAAGTCCAAAAACAGAATCAGCGCTGGGGAAATGAGAATGCAATAACCTAGAGAAAATGGTATAAGCAATGTACATAATTTCTAAGTATGACATATACCAAAACGATGTTACATGATATTGATAGTCAAGTATAAATGGCTTTTCTTATGTAGAAGACTTGATCAGAAAACACAGTGATAAATTCTTGAACTGAACTGCAACCCAGTCCTGAAAGTCCTTATGTGTGATTGATCTAGGACTTCCTAGTGATAAATCCACTCCTACTGTGAGAACCTGCAAAAATTATTATTTATCAATGATTAAGAAACAATTCCTTTGAAGGTAGAATTTGAAGCTTATGTTTATTCTGAGTAGCATATTTCAGACTTATTTTCTTGTGACAATATTAGATGTAATTTTTTCTGGTCAATTGTTTATTTGTTTGCTAGTTTGTTCAGTCATACACATTGGTGGACTTAGTGTAATACTTGTTTCCTACAATTGTATTTCTCATTTTAAGAAATTTGAGATAAAACAAATGAGTGTTTCAGTGAGTTTAGGGGAATATCTGATACATATTGATAAAACATTGTGTTTCTATCTCATATAATATCCATAGGTCAGAAGTATTTTATAGACACTATGTAAAAGTTATATGGAGGGCATCCCTCTGAAGAAAGTATGAATGTAACCAATTATGTGACCCCAGGCATAATTTGTTTGGCCAAAAAATTGCTAGTAAGTTTGTTTCATCAGTAAATTTATTCTAAATTGCTTTGAGTTTAATAGGATTGTTTTCTTCAACATATGGATCGTATATAGCCCTGGCTATCTAATTCTTCCTAATGTAGTGCGGTAGAATTCTAGTATGTAAGGTAGGAACCCACATGCAGTAAAATAACATTCATCAAGAACACATTTCTCATGAGTTTCAAAATGCTAACTCCTTTGCCACACATCCTATTTACACTCTCTGTCTCACACACACTCACCCAAAAACAAACAAACAAAAAACATGCAAAATACAAGTAAACAAAAGCAGTTAAAATAACAGAAGAGACACACACCTATACATATGTATATACATAAATACACAACCTGGTCATAATGCCATATGTTTGCTATCCTTAAATGATGGCTTCTTATTTTACCTTAGAGAACTGTTATGAAAGCCATTCGACATCCAATGGTAAATCAAATGTGACTTTTAAATGGTAAGTTCCATGATAATTTGTTCCATTGCTTTCAGAATAGCCAAGAGCCTTACACTTACTCCTACACTTACACTTAAAGATTTTTTTCTTCATCTGAATAAATCAATTAAACACCATTCCCATATGTAGCATCATTTATATTGATGTGTTATAATTTTATATTAATGATTCATATGTTCTAGAATAGAAATCTCTGGAGAAGCTTTCTTTGGTTTTCCTTCTTCTATTGTTCAAGTACTAATATAGATAATTAAGATAGGTAGAAATACAGTAGTCAGTCAGACAGGGCTGGGCCCTTGAAGGAGGCAGTGCAGATGAGAATGCACCAGGACTGTGACTGGAAGGGCATCTGAAGTTTAAAGTCACAATGGTTAGATTTACATACGTTCCAAAGGGAGGCATGGAACCTTCAGATCATTGGTATCACACTTTTGAGATTTCCCATTTTCGCCTTAGGGGCAGGGCATCCTCTCCCATGCACTGAAATCACTAAGACTAAAACTACTAAGATTAAGACCAAGACTACTAAGACTAAATAAAATAAAATAAAATAAAATAAAGTAAAATGACTATACACTATTGACCAAGGTTAATGGCGTCACCCATATGACTTTGTTATGCCTATTGGATCAATATTACCTAAGCAGCTATTCTTTAAATCTGATTGGCTAGTCATAATTTTGACCTACACTGTACTTAAGATTTTGCTTTCTAAAACTTCATTCAGGAGGTGAGCGCTAGTCATAATTTTGACCTACACTGTACTTAAGATTTTGCTTTCTAAAACTTCATTCAGGAGGTGAGCTAATCCATGTGGGATCCCTCTTGTGTCTCAGGAGCTATTTCTATTCCCCATTCTTTTCTCCAATAAAATTTCCTACTCTTAACCTTTGTTTTTTCTGAAGAACTCACTCTTTGACTTCAGAGAACATAAAATTCAGTGTATCTGGCATCCAGCATTTCCCTTATCTCATATTGGAAGTCCCACTGAGACACTTGGGAGGAAGTAGAGGTTTGAGTTTCTTTCATGATACCCTAAAATATTTAGACTGGATTCTGGATTGTGATTCACCTAGGCAATAAAAATTGTCATCCTTGAATTTTATGCCTTGTCTTTGTCACTTGCTTAGGTCTTGTCTCTTTTATGTATTGTCATTTATTAAAATGATGATAAATTTAAATTGAGAATGAGAGAAGATTATGATGTTTCTTTGATGGCACATTTTTTCCTAGTTTGCATATGCTATATTTTGGAATTAATTGCTGAACTTACTAGTGTTCCTTATTTGACTTGTTTGACGTGTTTGACTGCCATGTAGCAAATCATCTTAGTAGTAGTAGACAAGGGAGAGAATATTATAATGTCCCCTTATGGACTTTGTTATGAAATGCAGTAAACTTGATCTTTTTATGAAATCTAATTTACATTTAGGAAATATAGATTGCTATTATTAAATCCTGAGATTCTGACAATTATAAGGCAATAGGTCAGCAACCATTCTCAAGACTTCAGGGATAGGTTTCACTGGGACAGACTGACCCTAATCCTTTACATGAAATGATAAGCCTATTCTGCCTCAGTTTCCTTTTTGATCTGATATTCCACTGGTAAGGAGAAAATTTTAGCTCTTGAAATTCCTCTTCCAGACTGAGAACTTATGGGCAGGTTGTTTCAATAACTCACCACGTGCATGAAAAGAAAAGACTTACTTTCTCTGAATTTATTTCTGATCTTTCCCTGCCATTTTGTACTTTCCTTTTCTTAGAGACACATAGTTAGAGATAGAGGAACTCTAAATTGCCCCAACACTTTCCGCCTACTGAACAACTAATAACTTTTAAGTCTATAGAAAGAGAACATTTGGTAACCCTGAAGATAGCAAAGTAATTTTCAGATGAGGAACACATATATTCTGTCTCTGGGCCAGATGAAACATTGAAATTTTGAGCATCCAGGAGAACACACATAAAAGCCATGTCCCAATTTAGTGTCGTGGGCAACAATCCTTTGGGAAACTGAACCTGGATCCCCATGGAAAGAATTTACTTCTGGGTAAAATCAACAGGAGCTATTTCCAAAACACTGCACTTAAGGGACCAAAACATTTAGCTGAGGGAGGACATCCGAACTTCTCCCTCCCCTCCTAGGTCTAATTATCATTTATGTGTATAAGAAATGATGATACTTTGATAGTTAGCCATGGGCTTTGAAACTTATATTGCATACTTATAAAAAGCTATATAATGACTTGTGGGGAGGCTTTAGACAGCTAGAATTTTTATCTGTCCCTTATGGAACTTTAACCAACAGTGGCCACTCTATCAGCTACTTAAAGCAGTTGCTATCCTTAAGGCAGAGGACTGGTTCCCCAGTACCTTCTGGTTTATCCCCACTGAAGCCAATGGCTGATGAAATGTTGACCAGAGAGACAGTTGAATTCCTTTCCAGAGGCTGATTTTTGGTTGCATGGATCAGAGAAAACTGAGAGAGTAAACTAAAAGGTTATGGCTAGGGGTATTCCCTGGAAGATAACTGTTGTGGTTTGGGCTTGGACATCCCCCAAAGCCTCATGCAGTCATGGGGAAAGGCAAGTCCTTTAAAGGTGGCTGAATTTAATATTTGTAATTGGTTCATTGTCCAATACTGAGATTACAAATGTGATTACTGCATTCACCAAAGGTCGGGTTTCCAACATAAAACATAAGGTAGATAAAGAGATGTACTTTCCCCCTTTTCCCTTTTTTGTTGTGGTCACTTTTGGTACCTGTCACTGCCATGAATGGCTGTCCATGTACCATATGACCCTGTTTTGGAGCCAGCTGATTTTTGACTGAAACCTCCACAAACTATGATCTAAATAAACCTTTCCTTCCTTATTTTTGTCTCAGCAACAAGAGAAAATTAGCTAAGACAATACCCAATGGTACCTCAGTAGGAAAATGCTCCCAACTGCCCAAATGGATAGCCAGCAGAAAAATCTCCTTTTATTTTTACTATTAATAAGTACTTTCCTTTCTCTGTTAGTAAGTTAGAAACTCCAAAGTTTTCTCTTAACTCTTTTAACTTAAAACCACCTTGTTAGATCAACAGCTTGCAACAACTCTACCTTTCACAGAGGAAAACAGCTATCAGGAGGAGCAATTTATATATATATGCCTTACACATGCTAAGTAAGAGTAAGAAGGAGATTTTAGGCCACTTTTTTTCTTTTATATGTTTGTAGAAGACTGAAATGTGCCTTTGCTAATGCAAATTGTGATTTTTATGTGATGGATATAATTTAACCCGTGAGACTCAGAGATTCAAATGTGACTTTTCTTGCTTCTTTGTGGCTGCTAAATTTTAGGGGCAAGTTTCCAGAATTTTGAGTTTCCCTGTCCTGAGACCCTTCCAGGGTGATGATGACCTTCACTTATTTCTGTGCCAGCTTCTAAATAACTGGGGTAGATTTATTTCTGAAACTCTCAAAGAATAAAGGTAAAATTTTTAATCCAATTTTGTTGGTCTTTCAGTCCTTAGGAAGAGCTGGAGATTAACTCCTCTTATGGCTTTCTCCCCTGAAGAATGATGATTTTATAGCATAGGGCAGGCAGATTTTTGTAGCTTAGATAAGTTCACTTATAGAATAAAACTTTCCTAGGGAACCTTATAAGTTTAAACAGCAGCTTTAAAAAAAACCCAAAAAAACAAAAAACAAAAACAACAAAAAACCATGATAAGGCTGGGGATTTAGCTCAGTGGCTCAAGTGCCTGCCTGGCAAGTGCAAGGTTGTGAGTTCAATCCCCAGTACCAAAAAATGAATAAATAAATAAATAACAGCTTTAAACAGGAGCAGGTATTAAAGAATTGGCACAGCCCTAGACCCCAGAGAATTATATTTCTCATCATGTTTTCTCTCCAGAACACCTTGAAGGTTGGCCATTATTCTCAGAGATAATCTCTTTCTACACCCAAACCTGGCCTATGCACCTCCTTCAAAATAATTAAAATTACTGAACAGTATACCTTTAAAATAAACAATTGCATACAATTATCAAAACAATGCAAGAATCCCATAGAGTGGCATTTTACAATTGCATAAACCATTAGCATAGGGCATATCTTAAATATTACCTTTGATTTCACAAGTATAAGAGGTTTTCTTTCTTATTCTTATTACAAGAGATCTCTGTTAATCAATTTTACAAGAAGTTCTGACTAGTCTATTTATAGTTACAAACTTAAAAATTATAAAACAGTTATTATACTTCAACAAATACATCTGAGTGCATTATGATCTATTAACAATTATCTCATATGAGCCTGTCTGTATGTTTAATTTGTGACTGGTTACAATAATTATAGCTTTTCTGTTTTCCTTTTTAGATTTTTAAAATAATTGTCTGTAACTTAACTTGGCTTATAAAAGTCAGTAGAGTTAAAGATATGCTTCCACACAGTGTGCTAGTTGTTCAAAATGATGTAAATCCTGGCTTTACAAATGCAATACATATCATTATTTGTGAACATAAGCTCAAAAGTCTTTCATTGGTCAAAAATAATATATTAATTGTAATGATCTGATTCTCATAGGTCATCAAAATTTTGTTGTGATAATTCAATGGGGACCCTTTAGGCACAGAGAAACTAGTGGAAAGGATTCTGTTGGCAAATAAAGTAACAGATTCCTGGAAATATTTTCTCCCAGCATTTTTTTACTAACGTGATCCTAATAATTTCTATAACCTTATCAGAGAAAAAACCCAATAAATATAGCCAAATATGATATTGTGATATATTTACATAAACCATTCTCCAAGGGCTAAATTTCCTGTAGTAAAACTATAAGGTTTATTACAAGGTGCTGTTGGTACAAAACTAATTAAAGGATAAAGAGATTCATATAATGATAACTTTCTTTATTGCTAGTCTCATGATGTACTGTGTTCATGCCTTATGTGTGCACAAGTATTCTAAGATGTAAAACTAAGATTGCTTACATTGATAATATTTTCTTTTAGACTAAAATATCTGTCTTTCTGTTATGTTCCAGTTACTTTTGATAAGGGGTACATGTCAAGACAGCAGTAGATCACTGGCCAAATGATGGTATTTTTATATTTTGTTATATGCATGTTAAATGTGTTACTATCCTTAGGGATACTCAGGCACCAAACAGTTGAAACAATGTCACACACCAAAACTAGAAGTTAGACATTGTAAATTTCTAAGGTACATTTACAGAGAGGTGCATTCTCCTTGTTTGGTATCCTATAGAAGAATAACATTACCTGAGAGTTTCTTTGTTTCTTTTAATGTCTTCTGATCAGATCAATCTGTTTGACCAAAACAGCTGGGTTTTTTTCTGAAGTAGATATTTAAGTGTATTTCAAGGAAAATATCACGATTATGATGCTAAAATATGTGTGGTTTTTATCTCAAATTTTCTCTGTAAAACTATATAACTGTTCTCTGTTAACATTCTTTATGGATTCAACAACTGAAATAACAATGTTTGGTAAGGATTGACAGTTCTTTGGCCATACCTTATAATTCAAAGTACTTGCTATTCAAGTGAGATTATAACAGTTAAGCTCAATGTTCAGCCTGCAAAATCATTGTCACTGGTCTGTAATGCTGTTGTTGCTTCTGGCCATTCATAACTAAAGGTTAGAGGCCATAATTCTAATAAGATAACTGGACTAGCAGGATAACCAACATTTTGGCACTAGCCCTCCAGGGTCAAAGAGGACTCAGGACATGATGGATCCTTTCTACCTTTGGTGAGACAACCAAACTCATGAACAGGGTGACTGTGGGACCCGGGAGGACAAGAATTAACAATTGTAAAGTGTACCACAGGAGGGGAAAAGTTTCCCATGTCTTCACAGAAAGCAACATAGTCAAGCAAAGCTGTCACCCATCCTGATGGCCAATACTGTCAGAGGAGTTGAGAATCTATATATGATCCTAAAGTAATGCCCAAGGAGACTTAACTGATCTTGATAGACAGCAAGAGATTAATTTTGATTGACATTGACCTCACTTTAACTTAGTCTTAAACACCCAGCAGTAAGAATAACCAAAAGATATATGAAAATAATGCCACAGTACTTAAAACTCATTGTATGCTTTTCAGGTTCTTCTATTGTCTTACAGCTAAAACTAAATGAATTTATGGCAAAAAATAACATACTTATGGATAACCTCCATCAGTACAGAGATTTAAAAGCCAAGTGGATACAATTGCTCTCCCAGTGCCTTAAGAACATTCTCTGGGCATGGTGCTCTCTGCAGTTTGCATTTCCATTCTAGAGCCCATGCTTTGATTATATTTCTTGGAAAATTTACTGATTCTTGCCTAGAGGCTGCCAAACTCCAAGTGATCATGCAGGAACCAATAGTATATGTGCCAGACTTCTTTTTCAGAACCCACATGATTGGCTTTGTAAACAGTTTGCACCTATTAAGCTGCAACCTGATTTATAACCAACATCCATTAGATTGGATTTCTGAAGAAGGCCCATGATTGTAGTTTTCCCTACATCCACTATTCTCAGTCCAAACCAGCTAGACGGAAACTATACCCCTTCTCCCCTGCAGTTAGAGATACTTCTTCCAAAGGGGAAATACTATAGATAGCTAGATTAGGGTAGAAATTAATAGGCAGTCAGAGGTGGATCATTGAGGGACTCAATGTAAGAGATGAAAATGCATCAGGGTGGGAGTGCATATAAAAATTAATGCCACAATGGCCAGATTTACATGATTCCTTAAGGGATGAATGGGGACTTGGAATTCTTGGTATCACCCTTTTGAGATATCACATTGTCTCATTAAGAATGGGGCACCCACTAAGCCTGTAATCACTAAGACTAAGACTACTAGGACTAAGACCAGTAAGACTAAGACTATTAAAATTAAAGAGAAGACTATAGATTATGAAGCAAGTCTAATGATGACACCAATATGCCCTTGCTTTGCCCAACAAAGCAATATTACCTAAGTGATTATACATGCAATCTTATTAGTTAACCATAATTTTGATCCACACTCTACCTGCCTCATGATTTTGGTCTATAAAATTTCCTTTGATAAGTGGGCTTCTTGGCAACTGATTTGAGACCCCTCCTATCTCTCAGGTATAATTTGTTACCCACCTTCCTATCCCCCATTAATTTTCTGTAATAAATATTTCCAGTCTTAATCTCTGTTGTTTCTTAGAAATCAGTCTTTGACTCTGGGAAACATGAGCTTGGTCTATCTGGTATCTAACATTTCCCTTCTATCAGTACCATTCTTCAAAGAACCTCAAATCATATCAGTGGGTCTGTTTTCTTTTCAGTAACTTAGTTTCTTAAATAGAAACAACCTCACTAATGAGCCTCTATAGGACTAAAGTCAGAGAAGTCTTACCTGAAGAAATAAACTTTAAATTTAAAAAGCAAGTAGTGTATGAGGAAAATTCCAGGGAGTCTGAGCAACAGGAGGTGAAATACTTCCAGTATAACTGAATGTTAGACAGCAAAAAGAAAACCTGTAGAGATAATCCTAGAGGAAAATATAGTTGCCTCATTCTGTAAGATGTTTTGGAAGAAAAGCTATAAATTTGATTTTTTTCCTAAATACAATTGAGAACCAGTAAAAGATTTTATGGATAGCAGAAGAACCAGTATGTGAAATCTATGCTGTGCTTTTCCCCCCTTGAACTCAGCATCTCATTATTATCTACTTTTCTACATCACTTATTGGTTAATTCCAAAGTTTCCACTTCACATTTATAATTAGGTTTATTCACACTTACAATCATAATTATTGATCTTTATGAATAATTTACTGTATGTACCTCATATTCATTATCAAATATATCCATTACCATCATCATAAAATTTCTGGTGATAGAAGTAGCAATATTATCATTTCCAAGATAAGAAAACTCAGAAATGGGGAAGATAAATAGCTTACTATTTTTACCTGTTTGTATGATCTCTATGTTAAATTCATTGTTAAAACAAAAATACTTGAGATAAAAAGAGGAAAGATTTTTGCTTTTTGTTGATAAGCATAGAGTTCCCAGTCTGTGCTTGGCTGGCCTTGCTCCTTTTGGGCCTAAGCAACACGTCATGGCAGGAATATGTAGCGGAGGAAGCTGTTAATCTCAGTGTAGCCATGAAGCAAAGAAAGAGTAATCAGTCTCAGAGTGAGGCCCTACCTCTTAAAGTTTATTTCCACCTTCCACCGGGCTTTCAGGGGACATCCCAGACCCAAACCATAGCAATACCAAAGCTCAGTAGGAGATGTTTTGCACTGTCCTCTACAAACTGCACTGTCTCTCATATCACTCCAGTCCTATCTGAAACTCTACGTACATATTTTAAAGGCCTTTCAGTATTTTGTTTTGTTTGTGTATCCACATTTATATCCTGTCTCTGTAAATAAAAATCGTTGTTTGCTCTATCCCTTTTGTGTGTACTACCATGCCCTGTCCCTTACCATCCAGAACACATTTATCCTGTCCCATCGAGTGATGACATACAAAAAAAATTCTCAGCACAAAAGCCCAACTTTGGTGTAAGCTTGACTTTTTTAAGTCTCAAAATATATTTTTGTGTTTTTGAGACAGAGTTTCACTATGTCATTCAGGCTGGCTGTGAACTTACATTGTAGCCAGGGCTAGCCTTGAACTCACAGCATCCCTCCTGCCTCAGCCTCTTGAGTGCTGGGATTATGGGCATGTGACACTACCTTGGGTTCAAAATATTAACTTTTAAATCAATAATTTTAAGATTACCTATGTTCCAAAAACTGAGTATATATAAGGTGAAATAATACATACATATATTTGCTTTCTTTCAGCTCTAAACTGATAAACATTGTCTTTATATATTGTCTTAGAATCCTCCCCTAATAATACTTCTCTTCATCTGCCAATTTTGCAAAATGCCACCATCTTCCAGACAGAAAGCAAAGAAATATCACAAATATTTTCCTTATGGAATCGGTTATGGTGTGTACTTTATATTAATGTCTTATAAAGACAATTTTTGATACATTGTTTTCTTTGTGTATAAATCATGCTTTTTGATCATTGATGCACCATCTGTGCAAGGATCACATTTCCTGTCATCAGTTCCCTCACTGTTCCTGCTGCGCTGTGAGTAGTAAGACAGACCCTAAGTGGCTCAGAGGAGAGTAGATGACAATAGATAGCCCTGAGCCTCAGTCCTGGTTGTGGTATATATTAATGGGATAACACTGCGAAAAAGTCCTGAAATCTCTAGTCTCAGTTTTTTTGTGGTTAAACTTGTGTTGTTTATTGCATCTGTCTCTCTGGGTTTTGTGAAAATTTGAGTCACAGAAGGCAGGCCAACACAATGAGGCAGCTTTTGCTATCCATTCTCAGTACAGCCATTCTTTTTTTTTTTTAATAAACATTGTTCTATCTTTTTATTCTGTATTTGGTCATTGTTATTTTTCTAAAAGCTCACGTGACATATGCCCATTATATAATTAAATATTTAATCCCTTCCTTAGGAGTTCTGTATGTAAATATCAACAGTTGGCAATTCTGATGATAATATTATCATCAAACAGGTATTCTCAATTAACCTGTGGTAAATTATTAGCAGATCATCTGAACTTTAGATGCAAAACTTTAGATCCTGTTTTGTCACATGATAATGCCATTTTCTAGAGACAAAAAGCACTCTAATCTATTTTTTGATTATTTCTATCAGTTTGCAATCACAATGTATTGGTTTATTATTTATAGCATGTCTTATTTGTCAAAGAAAATGGAAACAACCAAGTTGACAAAGTAGATTTGAGTGACTGATTTCGTAAAGATGAATGCTGGTTAAATAAAAAAAAAAAAAGGAAGCTTTTCTTTTTGATTTTTTTGGTTTGTTTTTCCTTTTTTCCTACTTTGTGGAAGCTGGATATGGAATTGCTTCCAGGGAACTATATAAACAGTGCACCTGCAAACTCAATCTAGAAATTTTTAAACTAGGTATTATCTCATAATATTATGTTAAATTCATGCAGAATTGGCCTTATGAACTTTTTGAATTCTTTCCCCATCAATGAGTATTATATAATGATTTAGGCCACAACTATTATATACTGTGGACTTAGAAGACTTGGGAAAGTGCTTCTCAAAAAGCAATTTTCCTGTGCTCTCCTCTAGTAAATTGGGTTGAAGAGAGTTTAATCACATCACAACTTGTTTATATTAATCAGATTAAACTTATTACTGGATTTCTAATCAGGGGTTATTGTGAAAGGTCACTGTGAGCACAATTTGGCCTGTATTTATGTTATAAACAAAGAGATTAATTCATTAAGCAAGCTTGTCTTTAGAGGTCGTAAGGCACTGTCTCCTGTAACTATAAAATTTCTCAGAACATTAAGTGCAGCTCTCTGCTAAACTTTTAATTTAACTTTGAATTCATGCAGGAGTTGAAACATCAGTATAGTAAGTTCCTGATTTACAAACAAGTTCCACTGAAGACAATTGCTCTCATGTTGAATTCTTTCATGAGGGGGACACAGTGAGTCTTGTACTGTAGACCTGTGGAAGTTTACCACTGAAATGTCTGTAAAGTCAGGAACTTACTCCATATAGAAAGATAGTTTTCTGTGCTTGGATTTTCTTCTTTCATTTCCTTCTCATCTCTTTGTTTCTGCTCCTCCCTTTCTTTGTCCTATAGCAAGTTGAGCACATGGACTAGAAACTTGGGACAGGGGCTGCAGACTCTAGTATGGTGGCTAAACTTTCACAGGGGAGAAGCTAAAGGGGAATGTAGTGTGCACTTCATTGTCCTTTACACCTGTCAGCTGTGAGCAAGGCAGTATGAATGTGTTTCCTTCGGTAACAGTTCAAGGCCAACCCACCTGCCATCACAATGTAGGGTTTTTAATCCATAGGTGCATAATATTGGAGTTCTTTGCCCTCCATCTGCACACTGTTAGTTCATGAATTACAGATAATGTTTATGTCTACCTTAGGGGATAATACGGATTTATTTTTTTTTTGTGGTAATGAGGATCGAACTCACAACCTCACGCTTGCCAGGCAGGTGCTTATGCCGCTGAGCTAAATCCCCAGTCCTGATCATTTGGATTTAAAGAAAAGCAAACTTTGCAACCATTTAAATCAATGCCCTAAACATAGTGTGCAAATAAGTGTTTTTGTTATTATACTATAATCGTTTGTTTTAGTAATATATAATGTACAAAAATTACATTATACATTAATAGCTAGAGAAGTGGAAATTTTGGAAGATAACACCCTGTTAAGGGGAGTCAGGTAACTTTTATCCTCAACCTTCTCATCTGGAAGATGGGAGTAACTGCAGTGTTTACTGCACAGTTATTTTAAGAACTCAGTGGAATAGTGCCTTTAAAATATTTACATATTCTGCTGCTGTGCATGTGGCAAACACTTGGCAGCAGTAGTAAATAAAATGATATAAAGTCAGAGTTAATGATGTGGTGACGGTTGTGGTGGTCACACTGAAGGGAGGGCACCATTTGAAGAGAAGGCCAAACATTATAAATCTTATAGAAAGTTAAAGAGAAGAGTGATCTTAAAAAAAGAGAGAGAGAGAGAACAGTGATCTTTCTCTACCTAAAATCTCTTGAGCCTTTCCATTGCTGTCTCAGTGCTTCCTAAATTTGTCATTTAGATACTACTTCTAATTATTTTTATCTTTGTTAAAGTATCTTTTAAGGAATAATATTCAAGTAATGGAGTTTTGTGTGGAGTTATCTTATCCCATCATGAATCAACATTTTTTTTCAACTTTCAGAACTAGAAATCTGACTGTAAGGGTTCCAAGGAAAATACTGTTTGATAGAAGGTGATCCAATTTAGGGAAATATGACACTAACACATACTAGTCATTCCTACTACTGTTCTAAATCAGATTAAATTAATTTAGTTTCTGAGATTAAAATCATCCAAGCCAGATTTGATAGAGTTGTTTTCAATATTGTGCATAGTGTTTATTTCTCCTTAAACCCTTATCCATCTAATTAGCCAATTCTGGAAAACTTTTTACTCAGTATTTTTGACAAGTTAATCTAAAGTCCTAATAGTATATAAAAATTGCAGTTACTGTCATATACTTTTGTTTCTTATCTCATTTATTTTGTATGTCTTATTTATATTGTTATGTGAGTGTTTGCTTTTATTTTATTTGCACAGATGAATGGGAAATTACAATGTGGTGCTTTTCAAATGTAGAACTTGGGACACCATAGAAAATTAGTAAAGTACGTCGGTTCTAATATTTCAAAAGACAAATCTCTTCCACTAATTCTTGCGTCTTCTTTATTTTTCTTCCCTCTTACTATCTCTTGAAAATAGAGGTAAAGTTGAATTATTCAGCTCTGATCATTCAGGTGATTTCCTTACCAAAAACTTCACTTTGAGATAGATGATTAACTGTTAGAACTCTGAGTATCCAGGGAGATAAGAGAGATGTACTGACAGAGGACAAGTATTAAACAGCTCATTAAAGCACACTTTCCTGCTCAATGACGACCCCAAGACTTTTATTAGATGTGTGACTCTCACTGTGACTTGCTGCGCTAACCTGGTCCTGCCAGGATCCATGGCACGATCCTCTCTAACTCCCTCTGAGCTTCGGGTCAGGTTTTTCATTTCACACATCATTCAACTTCTCGCTCCAGCGATTCTGAATCACCAATAACCCACCTGTTTCTGTGTGCACATTAGCACTTATCATTTAAATTCATACTTTGGAGAAATGGAAATCACCATACAAATTCTTAAACCTGTACACACTCGGGACTTTTAAGGTAGATTTTCTGAGAAGTCATTTTAGAAAATAATAAAATTTGGAACCAGAAAATATAATAATTTACTTTCTTCCTGATCACTGTTCAAATGTATAATAATTTTTTCCAGAGCCTCTCTTTACAGGTTTATAGCATATAATTGAAGCTGAGTTCATATTGAATAAATACTATTTTTCTTAAGATTGAAATATATACTTGTTTAATGACTGGCAGCCTGTAGGAGAGTGAGGAGAATCCTCTCCTAACCTTTAATGAGCCATTTTCTAAAAATGTCTGCATGCTTCTATTCTCATGAGAAAACCTTTCCCAATATAGACCCGTGTATGTGAAGTCAACACAACTAGCCACAAAATCAATAAAAAAGTAATATTTAAAAAGTATTATCTCAGTAATGTGACCAAGATAAAATACACAAAGAACCTGAATTAATAGCTGAATATTTTTCAGAAATTTATATCCCTGTTACAAGTCTATTTTATTCTTATGTTGAGTTAATGAACACATTGATAATATAATCTATAAGCTAACTTAAGAAACTAGCCTCCTGGAAAGCAGTAAAAGTTTAAAGATATAATAATATTAGCACCCCATTTAATATGAAATTGTATTTAAATTTGTATACACAGTGATGAGGAACACTTTACCTCACTTCTGAATATCTTTTCTACTGTCCTCAGGTGACTATGTTTGGAGACAGGGCCTTTAGAAAGTTAGCTCCAGTTAAATGAAATTATAACATTCACTCCTGGTCCAATATGACTAGTATGATAGAGAGTCACGTTAAGAATGTTTGTGACCAGATGGTAGAATATTAGGACATAGCAAGAAGGCTGTCAAAGAGAAAATTTATGGGACAAATAGATTCTGTTAATTTTAATATTCATATTTACTTAAGAACACAATCACTTAAAGGATGATTAGTGTTAAGAAATAACATACATTTTTATGTACAGATGTTATCTAGGTTAGGTGTATCCAGAGAGGCCTTACTGAGGATCAAAAATTCAACTGAATAATGTTAATATCAGTCCACGCAAATGGAGGTGAATCTTTGAGTCTGTGTTACATGGCCCACTGATTCAACCATATTTTCTGGAAATGCTCTCAGAGACATACTTTACAGATAATGTTTACTTAGCCATGTGAATATTTCTTAAATCATCTCTTCAACAGAAAAAAATCACAGTCCCATAAATCCACCAAAACTACAGAGCCAGTGTGTCCACTTTTTATAGAGCATTATCACTGGTCACATACTGGCAATATCCACCTTCCTCCACCGTGATCCATCACCAGATAAGTCTGGTATGCTAACCTTCAACCTGCATTTCTTGGTTTTGTTATTTTCTGTCCACAATCCAAACTGGTTCACCTCTTGGTGGCCAGATTTGCCAAATAAGCACTACTCCAAGTGCCCCTTTCAGTTCAGAAAATATTTCGTTACATCTTTGTTCCAACACATTTGATGCGAGCCCTAAACTTCCTCAATTAAGGAGATCATAAGGCAGTAATATGCTACATTTTCTGAAAGCAAAGAAATCTGTCCCAAGACAAAATGTTGCTGCCAACCCTAGACGAAGAGCTTTGCATAATTTTAAGCCTTACTGCAGAAACATCAAAACGACATAGAGAATTTGGAGGCATTTTTGTTTACATCCATGGGCACTGGTCTGGATTACTTCCAAAATATCAGGCCCTGATTTCTAGTGGTCTGGAGCTTATACTGGATAAGCAAGCAAGAGGTATAGTGACAGAACTTCTTGCCAGTTGGGGATTGGTTTATACAATGTGCTTCGTAGTGACCAGATATGCATCACAGTGACCAGCTGTTTCTAAGAGACAGACGCAACCGGAACTGGCACAGGAACTGTTACCTGGGTAACTAAGAAGCTGAAGTATAATGGCTGGAGGGGCCATTTTCTGTTACACTATCTCCAATGAACCATTTTTAATCAACCATATAAGAAAAATTTGTTGTTCCTCTGCTCTGGAAATACAGCAGTAAATGTAGAAGCATGGTATCCTCAATACATCACACCTGACACTTTTGTGGTTTAGAAAAGACAGTAACTGTCCTGATAACCAAAGTCAAACGCACATATATTGTTACTAGAAACTGTCCCAAAATCCAGGAATAAAATTCTCAACAGAGAAAGCATCTTTGCAATAATTTCACAGTGGTGGAAGTACAGCTCTCTACCACTCTCATCTCCCCAGCTGCCTTTTCTCTTCCAACTGAATATGGATTATATCTCTCAGCTTTGCTTACTCCTGCTTCTTGCCTCAATTTATATTATGTATATTTAAAGTTCAGCTGAGAAAATTGCTTGCAAAGTGTAAAATTATTTGACAGAATCATTCTTAGAGGAAACAACCCACTATAATAGAGAGCATGCACTTAGAACACTAATTTTAGTAGATAAATATGTTAAAGTAACACCAGTAGAGTCTGCTAACACACATTGTAATATATATATAATATATACATAATATATATATTATATATATATGTGTGTGTGTGTGCATAAAAAAATGGTAACTGAATTTTTATAGTTCTCATTGTGTTTATTTGCTGAAGAGGCATCCTGTTTATTTATTTTGTAACTCTTATGAGAACCAACTATTATTCAATTATACCATGTTAATTATTGCAAATACATCCTATAATGGAAAAATAAAGTTGGAGGGTGCTTAATTTTTTTGTGTGGAAAGAATAAATTATGTATTTGTATTTTTAGTCTTTTTCAAGTTTTTTTTTACTAGTACATTTTTCTTATACATAATGATGGCTTTTAGTTGGGAGCTGGTATATGTGCATAAAAAATCTTAATGCTTCTTTCATTCTCTACCTCTCTCCTTGCTTCTTCTATCTCTTAGTCCTGCAAAATCTCTATCTCTACTTTTTCTACCAATTTTTTCCCTCTTCTTCTCTCTCTTTCTAATTCAGTTCCATCATCTATACTTTGTCTTCTCTTTTGAAAAAATCCATTACTTTCTACTACCTATGCTTTTAGTTTTTATTTATGTTCTGGTTTTCTTATATAAGAAAAGTCACATGGTATTTAAACTTATATGTCTGACTTATTTCACTTAATGTTACAGTCTCAAGGTGCATCTATCTACAAATGACTCAAGTTTACCCTTTGTGGCAGAATGGTGTATCCTTTGTGGCAGAGTAGCACTACATTATGTATAAATACAGTACCACATTTTCGTTTTCCATTCTTCTCTTGATGGGATAGACCATTTCCATGATTTAGCTATTATGAATTGTGCTCTATGGCTATTCATGTATCATTGTGGTATGACTTCTTTAACCCTTTCTGGGAGATATGGAGAGGGGAGTGACTAGGTCAAATGGAATTTCTAATATTAATATTTTCAAGAATGTCCATACTGATTTCATAGTAGTTGTACTAGTTTACATTCCCACCAACAATATAGAATAATTCAGGTTGACAGCATGGCTAAACGTGCAGATGGGGTCAGCATACTGAATCCATGTATATAGAAAATTACGCTGGGAAGTTGCTCTGGGTTTCATGAACCTTTCAAGTTATGTATTGGAAATTTAATTCCTAATGTGTCAAAATGTTGGGAGGTAAATACTAATGGGTGGAGGACATATCACTAGGGCTCCTCCCTCATAAATGGATTCAAGCTCATTATAAAAGGGCTTGAGGCTCCAAATTAATCTTTCTGTCTCATACCCTTTGCTATGTAAAGATTCAGCAAGAAGTTCCTCATTAGATGATGACTCCTCCTTTTGGCTTTCTCAGTCTACATAACAATGAGCTAAATAGACCTTTATGGTTTACATATTACCTATTAGGTCATATTCAGTATATCAGTGTAGAATGTATTAAGATAGATAGAAGCTACGTGCTAAAAGGGGGAAATGCACATAAGGAAATAAAACATTAAATACTTATTCTAATCTGCTTCATCTCCTCTAAGAGCTATAATTTTTAGCCACTGTTCTCCATATGCAGCAGAAGTAGCCATGTAAGCATGCGATCTCTTTTTGTCCTGTTGAGATTTGGTAGATCTACCATGAAGAGACAGGGCTTAAACTTGGGAGATAATAAGAATATTTCAGCCACCAATGGTACTGATCTATGCCAAAAGGCAGGTTCACTGATGGAACTGGTCCCAAGTTCAGCCTGTGAGAAATGGGATTTCTGACATGGATGCAACAGAGCTGAAGTGCTACCTCTCGGTACCTGAACAACAAGATGTGAAATGAGAGAGCTGGCCACAGCCGTACTTCTTGTTTCATGAACAACTATGAAGGAAGATGTTCTACAAACACAAGGACAAAATAGGGAGCTCTATACAAAATAGCAGAGGAAAGAGGTGGAAAACATGTAAAATAGCTTGACTCCCTGAGGTTATGTGTTTGTGAATCCAAGAATCCTCAGAAAACATTTATCTGTCTCTTAACTGTGTAACTTTCACATGCACCAAATAGTTAAGTATTTTGCACTATACCAAGAAGTCAGTTGTCTATGTCAAAAGTGCACCAGAGCGCACTGACTTCATACCAAGAGTGGTGCTCACATGATGATCCAATATATGCAAATGCAGTTGTTATAAAAGTCGCACTGATCAGAAACTTACCACAAAGTATGTGCCTTAACTGGGTTGCTGCCACTTCACTGGAACATGCTCTTCTTTCCTAAAGGTAAAAACACCTTCTTTGGGAAAATTAGAGAATTGTTCTATAACTACATTAAATGACCAGCACATTACAATAAATAAAAAGCATCAATACAAGAGGAGGCAAAATGACTAATGCCAGGTGGAGACGGTGGGCTTTTTGCAGTTATCCAAGATCTGCCTGTGCTGTTATTCTAAACATCTCAGTCCCTCAGCAAACATCATCCAGTGCATTCTTTTTTCTAAACCCAACCATAATGACCATAACATTTTTCCAATGCTATATATTTGTAGTCATAAAATGGACAGAATGAAATAATTAGATTTCTGGGTTTTTTCTGAAGCTGGTACATCAACTTTTAAGATCTATAAACTCCAGGGCTGGGGATTTAGCTCAGTGGTTTTGGTGCTTGCCTGGTAAGTGTGAGGTCCTAAGGTTGATCCCCAGTACAAAAAAAAAAAAAAATCTATAAACTCCAGAAGGGAGTTTTACATTGAGAATGATATAAAAATCAAATCTTCACTTTCATTTTATCTGCAATGGGTTTATAGTGTTTAGACTGTAAATTCTTAATTATGTTCTTTGCACTGAGAACATTTGGCATAATTATTTGACTATAATGTGAATGTGTGATTTATTTATTATGCATTTGTCAAAATTTGATGCCTAATATCTGTTAACGTTAAATTTAAAATTTTTATGTCAAATATTGACTTCAGTCTTTTTCCCCAATCTCTTTTCTTGTTACTCTGAATTTGTAATGTTCATTATTTAACAAATAAACATTTACTTTTACATTCTATTGGTAATTATGCTAAGGCACAAAACTTTTGTGCTGTATTAGGTTGGTGCTTCTCTTTGCACAATTATTTATGAGAATTTCTGCCAACCTGGTTCATGTCCAGGGATCTTAAGTCAAGGTCAACGGATGTAAAAAATAAATGGTCATCACACAGCTCTGATATTTATGCTATAATGTGCGCAATGCTCATAAACTTCTGTCTGCGAGCCACTTTAAATTCCAGAATTACATGGTTGGCTAAGTAATAAAGAATAATTTGACAAGTTCCAACACAAAACTCAACACGGGAGCAAATTAAAAATATCACACAGGAGGAATAAATTGTGCACACAAGTGACTAGATACACAGGGCTTGAGAATAAAACTATGGAGTATAGATATGGAAGATCAGCATGTTGATCACACAGGACACAGGGTTGCAATGGAAAGGAGTCATGCCTGAGGAGAGTCACTTATGTCATGAAAGGTGAATGCAGAGACGTTGCCTCCCAAAACCACCATCAGGGGACCGTGTTACCAGCCATCAGAAAAATGACTCGCTTGAAGAAGCAAACATTGGTTAATTGCAGAAAATAAAATGAAACTAGAATTTGGTGCCTCCTGGACACGGTGCAATTGGCTCCCACTGGAACTTCATCTGCCAGATGCTGGTGTTGGCAGAGAATGGGTTCTCAATTAGGCAAATCTATCCCCTCTTACCACGGGTGCTGCTAAAGCTCTGGCTTTGGCAGAGTTTATAGCAATAAGTCCCTAACAAGTCCCTCCGCTCCTTATCTTGCCCCTTTACGGTCTACATGCCACATGTCAGCCCAAGAGATCCCTGCAGTTTTGTTAAGTTAGATTACATCACTCTTCTGCTCAATGACTTCAAATTGTTCACACTCACTCAGTAAAAGCCAAGGTTCTCACAGCTTATAAAATCTTATTCTGAGTCTCCACACCTTAGCGTTCGGATGTTGACTGCTGCTAAATTCCCTGAATATATTTCCAGCCAAGGTATCTCTTTTCTACATTCTAACGATTCTGTGTCTCATCCTTCTTAGGGAATTTAGAGCATGGTCATTCATAGTGTAGCATTCGTGGAGACTCCATGTCCATCTCTCCACACTCATTTTCTATGATTTTTACCAGGTTCAGGCAAGGGTGTGTGCACGTATGTGTGTCTCTGTATTTATTTATTTTGTTTATTTCTAACTCTGATACAAAAAACTTTCTCTTGTTTTATTCATTGATTTACCCAAAAACCTTCAAGACATCTATGCTGAAGTAGGTTCTTATCACATATTTGCTAAAAAAAGACATGCAGACCTGGCTTCTGCCTCCAATATCCAGAGATGTCAGCAACTATCATTTTATATTATTTTGTTTTATTTTTTATCATTTTATTTTTTAATGAAACATAAATTTATATGTAAATATAATTTAACTCAAAGAACCAAAACAGAAAATATAACAAAAACAAAGAAGTGCAGTAATAAGAAGTAGAAGAGAAAAGATAATCTGAGAGATACCAAAAATATTTAAAGGAGAAAGAAGAAATTAAAAATGATTAATCTCAAAAGGAAAATCTGAAATAATGACTATGAAAAAACAACTTGTTTAAAAATTGTAAGGTCTTTGATAAACTATAAGAGATTTTTCACTTTGAAGAGACTAGGAAAAATAATGAATATGTTTTCAACTTAAATGGATGTAAGGTAAGAGAGATAGAACTTTGAATAAAGGGATAATTGCAGGTCTCAGACAAGTAATGCTGCAATGACTTTGATGTCATAAATTAAACATGGTGTCAGAAAGTCCATTTGCAAAAGATACCATTGGCCAAAGATGAGGCAGTTTGAACTTAAACAAGGATGAATGTTATGGAGTGAAAGGCACTAAATTTGAATCTTTAATGACAATAAAATATGAAACCAAATCAGTCAACACAGGGAGATCTAGAGGGCAAGCTTATTATTTTCAAAGTAGTAGTTTTACATTGAATTTTAAATACAAAATGTGGTATCAATAAAACAAATACTTAATGAAGGAAATTTGTCTTTATAGGAGTGCATTTGATAAACAGAGAAAGCATCAAAAAATTAGTAATAGCCTCTGTAACTTTTATATGAGACATTGAATCATGACCGTGACCATCAATTGGTTTTTTTAGTAATTTTTATTTTAAAAAGAATAAAACCAAGCAAAATAAAACAATAAAGACAATCAAAAGAATACAGTGAAAATGATACAAGATTTCAAAGCAAGAAATCAGAAAATCAATAATTGCTACCATAATGCCTCCCATTGTCTTCAGAATAGCTGCCCGTAACTTCAGATATAGTAAAAATCAAACAAAACAGAACAGAATAGGACCAATAAAAACAAAACAATGAACACAATAAAGGACTTCAAAATAAGATAATAGTAAATTCAAAATTGTTATCATAATATATCTTGTTATCTTTGAAATAGTTGCCCCTGTCATCAGATATAATGAAATCAAACAAGGTAAAACAGAATAAACCCCAAGCCAGCAAAACAATGAAAATGATACAAGACTTCAAAACAAGTTAATAGGGAATCAATAATGGCCACCACCTTCAGAAAAAGATCCCCCATAGATGCTATATTGCATCTTGTTATCCTCTGAATAGCTGATCAGACTACAGGCTGGGATGATAGCTACTGAGGAAAAATACAACTTTAATGCTTATAGTTTTTAGTGTTTCACTGACTTTGCAGGCCTGATCATCAAAGAAGAGAAAATCAGTTATCTCTTCTGTAGAATGAATGCACCAACTGCCACTGTAGAGTAGCTGCTAAAAGAAACAAAACTGAATGTGATCAAACTTCAGTAAACAGATTCCAATTTGCAGAAAAATATATTTATCTGCATCAGCACAATGCAATAACAAAGTTGTCAATGCTTAATTTGATTACCTCTGTAGTCTTTCTTTCTGTTCCCAATGCTGCTGTGATCCCCTTGAGAAACAAACAATAATTTCTCATAGCCCTGGTTTTCTCTTATAGAAGATGTTCAGTAATCATTTTCAGTGCCACACACATACCATTTTTTTGGAATTTTTGTTTTATTTGATAGATTTACTCTTTCTTTTGATAGATTTACCTTGACTATTTTTTCCAGGATGTTTCATTAGTTTGGGGAACAGTTTTTTCACCTACTGAAATTATTGTAAAGAGCAGTTAACAAACATCCTTAAGACTACACAGTGCACAGTCACTTTATCTTCTTCATTGTAACTTTGATACAGAAATAAAATAAAATCTCCAAGAAAATTTAAAAAAGCTTCTAACAGAACTATAATGCTGAAATCAGAAACCAGTCTCATTTACTTTCTTCTTTCTGTAGTATTTCACTATCTGACTACATTTCAAATCAAAGTCTATCTACTATCTCTTCTATGTACATAGACTTATCTTCTTCATTTGCTAGTTCAATGAAAACCAAATAAGAAAGTACACGGTATGTGAAGATATTCTGCCAAATTCCAGATATTTTTGTATTAAAAGTTTCTGTTACTATCTTTCAAAATATGAATTTTCAATTATATTGTTTGTTGTTGCAACTTTTTATGAAGTTCTCAAGCAAAATGTAGTAAAATTGTGAAACTCATTGAATCAGAAACCTCTGTTAAGCAAACAATGTCCCACTTCAGGTGAATCTTCTGAAATGCTCAGAAATTATTGACTTCTCTTGGTTTTCTCTTACATGACATTTATTTGTGTATTGTCCTCAAGCCCAGCATTCTCCTTTTCTACATACTTGTGTTTGTAGAGATGCAAATCATTTACCAAGAAGAAGCATCTTTCACAGATCAGTGTTCTCTACTTTCCCTCAAAATCCTCCCCTAATCATTAACAGGTTGTGTTTTGCTTGTGTTTGCTACAGTCAAAGAATTAGGGAAAACTGGTTTACTATGGGATATCACTCAGGAGGGACCCATACAGGCATGGAATCAGGTTAGTGAAGGAGTAGAAATGTAGTGAGTTAAAATTCCAGGATCTGTCTGGTTCCATAGGAGATCACAGGAGTTTAATGGTATTGCAGAGTTTTACACTGGAGATAAGGAAAATACTGAGAGTTTGGAAGGGGAAAATGTGCTGTGGTACAGACAAGGAGCAGTTTCAGTGTAGCAGAGAATGCAGAAGAACAGGACCTCTGCAGTCCCAGGGAGGAAATGTAGATTCTAACTCCTAGTTTCATTGGCTCAATACTATTACAAAAATTGAAGCCAGGGATTTAGCTCAGTGGTGTAAGTGCCTGCCTTGCAAGCGTGCAGTCGTGAGTTCAATACCTAGTGCCAAAAAAAAAAAAAAAAAGGAATAAAAATAGCTCACAATTCCCAGAAGGGTTATGGGATTTAAGTAAATCAGTATATATAAATCATTTTGAGCAATTGCATGGTAAAACTCGATCAAATTTTATGAATTATTATTAACATATTTATAATCTGATAGGTGTCCTACATCATGAGATCTATTTCTACAAATCCACGTGGGTCAAGAGTAAACTCAAGTATGTGCAGATAGACAGTGCTTATAAAAGAGTAAGATTTAAAGCATGAGATATGAATAGTCTTAGATCATCTCCCCTCGTAACCTCCTCTAAAATGATTTGTGGGTACTGAGTAGTCTTAGGAACAGCACTGACTGATGCAGAAAGATATAGGAATGGAATATTCAGATATAGTTGAGGAGCAATTCAGGGTCGCATTTGCGGGGGAGAAGAACGTGAAGCCTAGATGTGGACTCAGAGTGCTACTTGAGAATGGGAAGACTCAATCCCATGATTTTTTGGATTAGAAGGAACTTGATGCCAAGAATAAAATAAGAAATTATTACTGTAAGCATAATACTAGAAATAATGTGAAAATTCATCTGATAATATACACAGTGAACTCTTCTTCTCCACCACCACCCTGTAAATGCAGTTTATCCTCATACTGGAGATGAAAAACCATGTGCATAGCTTAAATGATAGTGCTCAAGTAACACATCTACCAATCTGAGTGGTCAGTACCAAATCCCAAACTGATTTGAAGCCAGGCTTGCATTCTTAGCTGCAATGTTCAAGATTGCAGCTTGTCACCCTCAGGCATTTGAGGATTAAAGCTCATGAGCAGACAGACCATTGATGGAATGAATAGGTAGTCCGAAGACGCTGAACTACACCGAATTAAAATAACCTAATACTATGAATGTTGCATATTAGTGGGAATCCAGAGTCAGAGAAAAATCAGTAATCCTTTTTGTTCCGTGTTGTAACTCAATATCCATTAGAGCTGAAAGTGAGTGTATGGTGGCGAGCTTCCTGTTGGTAAAAATATGAAACCAGTGAGTTCCAGAAAGGAAAAGGAACACACTGCATTAGTCTCAAGGATAGAAATAAAGAAACTGATGCTATGAGTGCTTGCACCCTTGGTCATTATAAATGTGTGAGCAAGCATGAGACCATTTCCATCCAACAACTGTATTAATGCCAATTTAGGAACTGAATGAGAGTAATTGGCTCAACATGGCTTTAGTCAGTTGTTTAACTTATGATAAAATACTGACAGACTTGTTGGCCAGTTTAATGAACATGAACCTAATTCACAATCAAATAAAAATACAACACACCCAAGAGTATTCTGGTTTTGAACATTTCCCTTACCTTACTTAGCAGATTGGAATGACTAAGTGTTATCTTACTCAACTTTTTAAAATACAAGATGTTTCTCTTAATGGAAAGTCTCTATTGTGTTATAAAGCTAGAACTCTGAATTTTGGTCATTTTAAATGGAAACATTTGTTTATTTAACATAAAACTCTTATTCTACTAAATTTCAAGTCCAGATTGAATGGTTGGAATAATACAGAAGCATAGAAATATTGTGAAAAATGGTTAGTGTAAACTAGGCCTTATAAGACAAAGTCACAAAAGTATCTTATCACTGCCTATATGAAGTACTCCAAGAGGACATGCCAAGTGAGAACTTTTGCTACTTAACCTAGAATAATTGAAAAGTACACAATTCAAGAATAATTTAAAATGTGATTTTTTTTTTTTTTTGTACTGGGGATCGAACTCACAACCTCACACTTGCTAGGCAGGTGCTTAAGCCACTGGGCTAAATCCCCAGGCCCCAAATGTTGTGATTTTTGATAATTATTTTTCTAGTCAGACATAAATCTACAAAATATTTTTATATAAATGTGTGATTTAGAGGTAAGTAGAAAAACAAATGCAAATCATTTTAGGTGAATTTTTAATTCAATGATAGAGTAAGAAGACTACAAAAAAATGAGAAAGCCTAGAATTTGGGCTTTGGATGTAGTAGACAGTTGTTCAGCTAATTGTTACTTTCCAACTTGAATACAAAGAGAGTGTGTTTCACAATCAGGTAAAGACGGTTTAAAACTCCCTTTGGATAGGTTTTTTGAAGTTAAGTGGTTTACTTAATATTTCTCTCAGTTTCTGCACATGAAGAACATACTTGTCAATAGGCTATCTGACATAAATATACATCATTTGTGAAAGAATCTAGAACTGCAGTGGTACTTTCAGTTCACAAACTTCATTCTTTCCAGGATTCTGATGACCTGAATCTGTGTTTGTTTGGCAAAGATGGCCACGGTAGTATTCATCACCCTATGCAGAATTTTCAAACAGAAACAAAATTTTATAGAATGCTTCTGATTGCCAAGAAAATTGTACACAAAAGAGCATACTTGAATCAAAGTACCATAGTATAACTCAAATAATATTGACAATATTAACATCTTTCAGTGTTGGATTTTTAGAGGGTGAAAGTCTTGGTTCTAAAACAACTGTGAACAGTTAGTGATAATATTGGCAACTTAGTAAGATGTCAATTGGTTATGACAGCAAGGCTACCATGTTTCCGATATGTATAGACAACCTTAAAATAGGCATGTCTGTTAGAGGGTCAGGGCAAATCTGTTTTCATGAAGCTTAAGAAAAAATTCTAGAGGCAAAATGCATCCCACAATTATGCAGATGATTTTATGCACCTTGAATGCATCAGATACATCAATATTTAGTTTTATTCAATTTATTATTTTTAAAGGTTTTCATACTAAATTGTATCATGAAGAATTAGTTAATCAAATATACATAAGAGGTGGCCAGGGATTTAGGTCAGCAGCATAAGTGCCTGCCTGGCAAGTGAAAGGTCATGTGTTGAATCCCTGGTACATGTGTATATATATATATATGGATATATATATATATATATATATATATATATATATCCTTATAATTAGACTTCAAAACTGAATTGAACGGTGTTATTACCTATAAAAATCTTCATTAGTTCTTTGAATCATTAGGCACTTAATTATGGAGACTCTGAGAATAATAAATTCTAATTAACAAACACAAGATTGTATTTCAGAAAAAGAAATAAAAAAAACATTATCAGTGCAGATGTATTTATTTTTCATTCTTTTTTATTTTAAAGAGAATAAAACCAAACAAAATAAAACAGAATAGCTAATCAAAATAGTGAAAATGACACAGGACTTCAAGTTAAAAGAAAATCAACAATGGCTACAATAATGTCTCTTGTTATCTTCAAAATAGCTGTCCATGCCATCAAACATAATGAAATCAGATAAAACAGAATAGAATAAAACCAATCTAAACAAAACAATGAAATCAGTACATAACTTCAAGACAATATAATAGAAAATCAACAATGGTTACCATGGCATATCTTGCTGTCTTTGAAATAGCTTCCCATGCCATCAAATATAATAAAATTAAACAAAACAATGAAAATGGGGCAGAACTTTAAAATAAGACAACAGAGAATTCTACCTTCAGATGAAAATCCCCCATAGTTGCTATATTTCATATTGTTATCCTCTAAACAGACACTCAGACTACCAGCTTTAGGCATGCAAAGTCAAACAATACAGGCAACGATTTTTTTTTTTTTTTTTTTTTACTTCAGTAGCTATCATCTCAGCCTATGTTTCTCCAAATTATACAAGTTACTTATGGGGCAGTGGGAGGGAAAAGGGAATGTCTTGGTACTTCTTGTCTCCTAGCCTGTTCATGGGCAGGTTCACAGGAAGCAGTTGCTCTGGCTCAAGACTTCCACTGGCTCACAGGAAGGGGTTAGCTTCTCAGTTTTCTTCCTGGGTCACATGGCAGCCCCTGGCTCACTGGAAGGGGTTGGCTCAGCCCACAGCTGCCACTGGCTCACAGAAATGGGTTAGTTACTTCTTGATTTTCTTCCCACGTTGCAAGGCCACCATTGACTGCAAATCTATTTTAAATGACACTAAATATAATAAGGGAAATCAATCTTTATGAAATAAAAATTAGACTACTTTAATTTATGAGGTTTTTTTTTCCAGTTAGCAAATCAGAGTTCTAGGAAGACTGTATTGTACAACTATGTATACATATGGTAAATATATGTCAACATATAATAAAATTTCTCTCTCCATATTAGAAAAAAATAACATTAGAATAATGTGTTAGATAATTGTTACTATACTTTTGTGTTGATTTTTCTGAGACAGGGTTTCACTATGCATTTCAGCGTGGCTTTAAATTCACTATAAGTCCAAGACTGACCTCAAACTTACAGTGATTCTCGTGCTTCAAACTCCTGAGTGCTGGTATGATAGCCATTGCTACCACACATGGTTCACATTAAATGACTAAAGACACATACCTTCAATCTCATACACATTTTTAATTTCATATGACTAATAATAAGCATGTTAATTTTTTTTCATTTTTCTAAAATTTTTCAGTTAAGAAATGTGATGTTTCCATATTCCCATTTTATGAATATTTTAGATTACATAATGAAGAATTGTTGTACATGCAATATTTACAGAAGCACTCTTAGTTTTAACTGTTTGAAATACTTTAGATATATATCAAAGGAATTGTTTCTTAAATAATAGAAAAAAATAATTGGTAAAATAGGAGCTTATAGCCATTTGCAATTATTATAAGCATTGAATAAATTTCTGGCAACCTGCATTTATTTCTTTGTTGGATTAGATATTTTTAAATAAAAACTTTCTTTTGTCATTTCTTTTAATTTTACCTAATACACTGGTCAAATTATTCATAGTTTTTATGCACATTTCACACCCAATAATTACATTGCATATACTATTTTTGTTTTATTAATTGCCATCAAATGTTGACAAATATACTTACTTAAGACAACCTACAAAATTTTCAATGCCTTAAGTTTCTCCAGAAGAAAAGAAAAAAAATTAACACTATTATCATTTCTTCACATCACCCATTGTCTTGCTCTATAGTGTTTTGTTGGTTTGTGTTCTCCTAAAATTATTAATATTAATAAAATTATTCTCTTAAAATTATTAATTTTATTTATGTATCACGGTACAGTTATTTATTTACACGTTGCCTATGTTTGCTATTGCTTCCTAATTTTATGGTTTCAAATTATGTTTTGTAACCTTTCTTTTCTTTCCTGTTTCACTTTTCTTAATTAATTTGAGTCCTACTCTGCTTTGTCCTGTTGAAACAAGGTGTATACGCCTGGGTAATGGATGAACAATAGAAATTTATTTCTTACAGTGCTGAGAGAGCTGTAGAGACAGCTTGGAGACACTGGCAGGTTGGTTTTCTTGAGCGTGACCCTGGCTCCAAGACGGCTCCTTGTTGCTGTAATGCGCCCTGCAAGGTGGAAAGCAAAGGGAAAGGAAAGCAAGGACTGCAGGACATCTTCATTTGTTTGTTTGTTTAAGGTTCTTAATCTCATGCACAAAGAAAGGTCCTCCTATAACCTAATCACTTCTTAAACGTGCTGCTTTTGAATGGCTGTTAATTTTAGATACATTTGTTTTTGATGGGAGGGGACATTCAAATCAGAGCAAGCCTTTAGGTGTTTTCTTAATTGTTTAATATGATAAAATAACTAACACACTAAATGCATAGTTGTATATACTCAGGTGAATTTTAAGTCAGTTGTCAAACTATTTGATTCACTGGGTTATTAATTGGCCATTTTAGCACTACTTTCTTACGTTCTTTTCGTAATTCATGCATAATTGATATGCATAGGTGTGCATTTAGCTCGATGGCAGCTAAATCTCCTACATATCAGTGTGGATGTTCACATGTCTGGTATGATTTTCAGTAACTTTTAAAGTCTACACTGATCACTGCTGCTGATTGTCATAGATTTGATTTCTCTATTTTTTTATACCTTAGATATTTCCTTTCTTTCTCCTCCTCCTCTTATTCAGTTTCTTCTCCTCCTTCTAGTCCTTCATTTCTTATTTGCTTTTTTTATTTTTCTCTCTTTTCCTTGTCTTTCAGTTCTCCTTTTCCTTTCACTTTGCTCAGCTTTTGCCGATTTATTTCATTTTAATTTCCCCTAACAGGTAGTGTGGCAGAATTGGAGAAAGTACAACATACTGACTCATTCCCTCATGTTAGCTGGAAAACTACCAGAGAATGTGGAATAAAATTAATATGATTAAACATTGAAATTCTTATTTGCATTTGAATTTCTCAAATTATAAATTGATCCACCATTTAAGATGACTTTAAGAACTACTAATTTAAAGAAGCTATTTAAAGATATGCAACATATTCTTGAGTGAAATTTAACCCTGTGAAACCACACTATTGAAATAATAATGAGTAAATAAAAGAATCAGTATGTTCACACTCCTCTGAATTTAAGAATACTAGAAAAATTTCCTCCAGCTGAACAGCATTTTATTTTGCTTTATCTGTGTAAGACCATGAATATAATCTAACGTGTTAACAATGTTCCCTGGTCATGAGTAATAAACGTGCACTTTGTATTTCTGATTCTTCATTTTTTATTTCAGAACTCAGAATAAATAACATAATGAACACACTGAAGCTTTAAATCATTCTATACATCTAGAAATGTAAATTTTTAAACAAGAAATCTTTATTTTAGTATAACAGTTACCTTTTCTGTACTTCAAAATATTTACAAGTCACTAATACAAATGTAGTATATAATCCCATGGGCATCATGCTTCATGATTGAATGAAATATTTCCCAATAATTACACTAAGACAATTTTCTTATAACTTTGCTGGTATTACTTATCACTAACTGGGAAAATTTCATTTGAGTCTTATATTTTGTGCGTGCATTACCACATCAGAATAACTGACTGAATGATGTAGAAATACAATATTTTCAAAAGCCAATGATTTTCAAGAACAATATAAGATCATAAGCTACTCTTAACATGTAGCACAGTGCTAAAGTTCTGGAAAATTCCAACATTTGGTCTGTTATTTATTATTAGCAATTAATTATTTTATTAGTTAACGTTTTTGGAAACATAGTCTCAGAATGTATTTCAGGCTGACCTCAGACTCAGTGATCGAACTTTCTCAGCCTCCAAAATCTGGAATCCTAGGTATACATTACTATGCCCAAACCCAGTATGTTATAAGGTAAAACAGACAGTGTAAAGAACTTAGGGAAACACAATAAAATGTTATTCTCTGGTTTTGAGCATATTTTATGTGTAAATTTGCCAGAAGAGTTTCAAACATACAGTTAATATTGATTTGAGCTGGCTATAGCAGGTTATCAAAACATACAGTTTTGAGTAATGTAGTGAGAAAAAATGAAAAAGTGATTCAAGTAATTGTAATTTGCAGCCTAAGGAGAAATACATTGATTATTTCATATTTCCTTGGTATTCTTTTGAAAATGGAGGATATGTTTCTATATTTTGTCAAATATAGAATTTTTACAATTAGGATTTTTAAAGAGACATAATTATTCAGGAATATAGCATAAGATCTTCCACTGTTGATTTGTTGTATGTCAGTCTCTTAAGAATGATCTACCAAAAACAAAAAAAAGAATGATCTACCAAATGTGGGCCATACTCTAATATTTCTGCCAGTTACTAGAGAACCTGTCTAAAAAAGAGTAAACTTTAATCTCAGTATGATGTGTGTGTGTGTGTGTGTGTGTGTGTGTTTGTACACAGGGAGATAGAAGCGAATCTTTCTCCTTCATTTCACATACATGGGGGAAAGCACTAATTTTTTGGTAATAGCATTAATTAAGACAGTAAGTCATGATGAGTACACACACATACACATACTTTTCTGAAGGGCTATTGAAGTGGATTTCCCAAGTTCTCCACTCACCATGAGGAAAGAGTGTGGTTAGTACCACACTCTCAACACACAATAAATACAAGGCTCTAGAAGTTTGAGTTTACCATGGTTGGTCTTATCACTGTGATTAGGGGAAAACTGTCAGAAGTGAAGTCAGCGGATTCAGACAAAAGTCACACTTTAGGATAAAGAAGAGAGAAAGTCAGCACTGGTGGTGTGACACAGTGGAAAATTGCTTACACAGCATGCCCGAGGTCTAGTGTGCTCACGGAACCACAAACACATTGAAAAAGATAAAATAAAAATTTTCAAATAAGAAATAACTATCTGAATGTCAGAAATGTACATTAAAAACAAATAGCAAAAAAAAAAAAGGATGGAATGAGGAGACAGACTATTAGCATACAGGGCGGTTTCAATTGGATGGCAAACTAATGATGCCAGGGAAAGATTAGTTCCAGTCAGGATTAGCAGGCAACTACATTTATACCCAGATATACATGCTGTGAATGCAAACATAACTCATTATCCTTAGTCATCTAAAATTTCTGGAATAAAATGATGGTAAAATATTGCTGTGACAAAAGTCTATCTGTAGATCCAGGCAAGTAATGACCACTTCTTCAGTGAGGGACTGATAGATGATGGTGTCTGTTCCACAAGGTATATGTGTGTACTGTCTAGATCTGTGTGTGTACATGCTGACACTTTCACAATGAGGGTGCTTCACAATGCATTTGTGGAATCTATCCCTTCTATTAACACATGACTATCCCTTCTATTAACACATGACTATAGTTTTGGTTATGAAAATTCCTTCTTCCTCTCACTTCCTTCTGATAATTCTAGAATTCTATGTTTAAATCTTTTTATTTTACTTTTTAAATCTCATACATATAACTGTACATATTTATGTGATGCTATAGGAAAATTCAATTTATGTATGTTATGTAATACCCAAATAATGGCATGTCTATCTCCACAAATATTTGTCATTCATTTGTGGTGAAAATATTCAATATTTTTTCTTCTATCTCTTTGAATATAGAATAGACTATCACTGTTTATAATGTATGGTTAAATCTTTTATGAACTATTACTTTGGTTACTACTCTCTGATTCTCTCATTTCATATTTTTTAACTTCCCTACTAATATCATTTCATTCCCTGAAGATGCCACCATCTTTATGATGACAAAAGAGCGCTGTCATAGCCAACACCAGCCAGTGCTTGCATGCTTTCTCTGTGCGCTTCCTATATGCCTGTATACTTGTTTGCATGGGTATCTTCTGTGAGTGTGCACATGCAAGATTTTTGAAGAAATAACTATTTGGTTGTTTGCTTTCTTGTTTGATTTTTATCACAGACAACCTGAGAAACCATTCTGGGCAATGCTACCAAGTTTTTGTTTTTTTTTTAAATTATTGTTGGATGGGTTGGTGCACCTCTCTTACCTTAGGATATGTGTGCAAATACTTTAGGGCTGAAAGATGTGTATACTTGTAACATGACATAGCAAAGTTGTGGAATATTATTATTTTTCCCATATCAACAAATCAAGAAATTGCAACACAGTAAAGTTACGACATTTAATTCAATTTAATGTATGTACGTGTGTGGTTAGTAAAGTAGACACAGCATAGCAACCTTGGAAACATGAAACTAGAAACCAAACCATGTACCAATATGGCCTATGCTTATAGATGGTGTTAATAACTGGTTTATCAATCTTATTAGGTTATTGAAAAATAATCTGGGTATGTAAATATGCATTCAAGGTGATTATATTATCATCATCTTTCAACTGAAAAGGAGGAAAGAATGGAGGGAAGGAGGGATGGAAAGCAGAAAGAAAAGTAAGAAAAGAAAGAAGGAAGGAAACATGAGATGTGATCAAAACATATGGTTAATGTTTAAATGAAAATTTTTATTACGGTAAAGGACACATTTGTATTCATCTCCCACCAAGTACTCCCTGTTTGTAAAACATCCGATTATTCTTGTCACTTGTTCTGGAAACTCTGTTTTGAGGGTGACTATACACAGTGTTACTAAGGTTTGGTGGATTTTATTGTTGAGTACCATTCAAAGAAAAGGCAAAATCATAAAAATATTAGTGTGTCCTGATCCACTTTATTCACTAAGTCTGGCACCATGTGACTTCCACCTCTTCCGTAAGGTCAAAATGACCTTGAAACTTAAAATTTCAAATAGATTCAGGATTATCAAAGCAGTCATGACACTGCAGCTAAAGACACTCAAAGAAGGGGACTTTCAGAATTGCTTCAGAAAGCGGCAAGAATGGTGAAATTAGTGTGTTTGACTTCAGGGGGAGTATTTTAAGAGGAATTAATGGCAATGTGTCTGTTGCTATGTTATTGTTTTAAATTTCAACATTCACTTTATATTAAGAAAACACCCAACACACAGTTTATACAAACATGATGTTTGTATAAATTTAAACAATTTCAGTAACTGCTAAATGCATATTTTACACACAATTTTTGGCACTGAGGATGGAAATTAAAATATTCTTTAAAAGAATTAAATACACAACTTCTCTTTTTGTGGTTCACTGAGAAACACAACCCAGTATCTAAAAGAAAGAGAAGTTAGAATCGAGATGCCATCACTGCTTTTTGTTAAGAAACAACATTTTAGCTGATACTACTATTTGTAAAAATGTTTCAAATATTATATTACCTGGTCTTTGTAATAAAAAGTACAAATATCTTAAATTTACTAACCAATCTCATGGCAAAGTTAGGCTGCTAACCACAAAATTTTCCAGAAAGTTTCCCAGTCAACTGCATGCGTTTCTTTTACTTTGGCTAACAACCCGCTGATACACATGATATCTGGGGGTGATTTCTCCAGTTACAGAAAGCATGTTTTTCAGACTTCAGCCCAAGAATGTTCTCATCCTTAATGTGATCTCCCGACTGTCTCCTGTAACAACAAAGTAATTAAGCCTTTATTACAAACCATTTATTTGTGCCAACAGATCACTTCTTGTTCTCTTGATATGTGGTACAATTTTATTTCCTCTCCAGACTCGACTGTTTTACTAAAGCTTTCAAAATTTTGTATACTAAAAACAAATTGATATCATGTAAGACCAAAAGAACTAGAAGAACATTCATATGAAAATACTCAGTTAATCAATTTATGCATAACAGAAAAAAATTGAGAATTAACTGATTTAGTGTTGCCAAAGCAAATTTTTAATGCATGTAGAGAATTAGGATGACGAGCTATATTTGAGTAGGTCAATTATCCCCGATTTAAATTTCATGTATAACATTTTTATAAAAATAATTTGGAAATTTCCACAGATTCCAAAGTGCTAGAGGACCTGAATTAACACTTTATAAATGAAGATATACAGTTGGCCAACATGTATCT
This sequence comes from Hydrochoerus hydrochaeris, assembly GCA_004027455.1. Taxonomy (NCBI): domain Eukaryota; kingdom Metazoa; phylum Chordata; class Mammalia; order Rodentia; family Hydrochaeridae; genus Hydrochoerus; species Hydrochoerus hydrochaeris. The sequence goes on along the minus strand of PVLA01004356.1, from coordinate 93,854 downwards.
AAATATGGTCAACATCACAAATCACCACACAAATGTAATTTTAAACCCTCATTGATAGTACCTCATGTTGTTGGAGTGGCTATTATAAAAAAGAGGAAAAGGAATACATTCTGGTAGGGATGGAAACCTACTCTAGTGTACTTCTCCTGTTAATATAAACTGGTGAAGCCATTATTGAAAACAATAAGCAGGTTCTTTTAAAAATATAAATAAAGCAACTATATAATTCAGCAAGCCTACTTGGGGGTTTGTATCCCAAAGAAATAAAATTATTATGTTAAAGACATGCTTGTGTGCCCAGGTCGTTGCAGTATTTTTCACAATTATGAAAATAAAGAATCAACAGAAGTATACAGCAGCAGATGAAGAGAGAAAGAAAATGTTGTCTATACACAATGGAAAACTACTGAGTCTTAAAGCAGAATGACATTCTCCTTTCATTTGCAGCAACATGAATGAGCTTAAAGGACATTAGATTAGATTAGTCAGTCATAGACAGGCAAATATCATGTGATGCTTATAAATTTAATATGAGTAGATGAAATCATGGAAGTACAGTAGAGGGTGAATATCAGGAGCACAGAGGTGGGAGGCTGGGGAAACATTGATCAAAGAATACAAAATTACATTTGAATAGAAAGATTAATTTCAAAATATTTATTTATGGCATGTCTGCTATAATTAATGACAGTGCATTATATTCTTGTAATTCCGGGAGGAGTAGATTTCTAGTGTTCTCCACTTAAACATGACAAATAAGTAAGACAATGCATATGTTAGTTATCTCAATAAAGCCATTCCAAAAGGTACAAATATTTTATCAAATTCATTAATTTTAATCTTTTCATTTAAAATTAATATGAAGTAAATATCCAAACTGTTCTCATGTCATGCCATTATTTCTTTAAATATATTTTCTAAAATTAATTACTACTATCAGATCTATAACTCTTCTCTTTTTTTACCTAAAAGATATATGATAAACATTCTTGAATGAGTGAATTTGTGTATACATATGTATACTAATGAAAAACTCCTTCTAAATTGAGTCAGCATGACAAATTAGAGGCATAAAATGCTTTAACAAAATGGTTCACCTTTAATGATTGCTGTATATAATAATGTGATACTTTCATGTATACTGTATTAGCATTACTTTCAAATAGATATTTTTAGAATTGGAAACCTTATACTTTTATTAATGAGACGGATCTTAGGCTATATTTTTATATAACAGAATGCCTACAATCTTGATTTGTTGAAGTAGTGTACCTCAGAGTAGAGTATGTGTATACCAGGGAGTCCACAATGATACTTGAACACATGCAATCACGTGTTCTAATTAAAATGCCATTCTCAAATTGAGCCAATTGACAATGAATCTTCATTGAAGTCTCTTGACATTATGTTTTCTCATCTCCATTTCAACTATCATTACTTCCTGTATTTTACCAAAAAAAAATCATACCACCATCCTGAGACTCATGAAAGACACCATATCAAAAGAAGAAAGAAAATGAAAAATTTAGTTACTATATTTTCAATCATTTTATCAAAAGCTCAAATATGCTTAGTTGTTATTGATTTACAATATAAATATTGAAATTAAATCGAGACCATTCAAAATTGATCTTATGATCATTAACAACCATTCTCAGAATTAATAGACACTATTTCTAAAGACATGGATTTCTTCAAAATGTTAAAATTAATAAATCCAAACATGCAGGCATTCCTAATCAGGAAATCTCAAATTTTAAATCTCCCAAATGCAACATTTTTTGAGCATTCATGACATCACAAAAGAAAAATGCCAAATCTGACTTCACAAAGTAACTCACAGTAAAACTACAAGCATATTCATGATATAATGTAAAATTACCTTAAATCCACATGTGTAAGGAATAGAGAACATAAGTTAATTTCATTTTTAGATTGGGTTCCAATATCTATCTATCTATCTATCTATCTATCTATCTATCTATCTATGTCATATTTTTGCATGCATTCAGATTCTGCAAAATCTGAAGTTGGAAGTTTATTTTATTTCATGCATTTTGGACAAAGGGTACTTAACTTGTACCTTTCTACATTCATGTACATATTTTAATTTTGGAGAGACATATAACACAGTTATCACAAAAAGCTTTAAGTATGAAAATATACTACATCACCATAAAGTGCCTCCAGAAATCTGAACTATAAACAAAATCTCAAGAAATTAGAAACTGTAAAGTATCCAATAACAAAAAAATCTTAATGTATATTTAAATGAGTGTCTTGTGTACATGATTTCTACAACCATATTTGAGCACATGACCATAAATGCGACCTAAGTATATTACTTGAAATTATGACATGCACATTTTATCTGAAATTGAAATTTTTGTGAATTTGTAAATAATTTAGATGTCTATAAAAGTGTAATGAATGCTTAGGTTTTCAAAATTTGTTCAAGGCTACAGATGAAAAAATTTTAAATATCATATTTTAACTTTTATTTTGTCAAAGGTTGGAGTTCATGTGTCCGGTATAACTAAGATAGGAGAATTGGAGTAGAAAAGTTATCTCTCTCTGTAATAGATTAGTTTTTAGAGTCTAAGCAAGCTATCTATTATTTTTAAATTTTAAACAGAAAAAAGAAATAACGATAAAACAGAGTTTTAAAACAGGCTAGCAAGAAGGTAAGAATACCATATTCGTAAGTGAAATAAACCAGACTCAAGTGCGTAAGCTATTTGTTAATGAGAGTCAGAATGGCTTTCAGTTCTTCAGCTAGGTAATCAATATATCTTATCTCTTTCATTCCAAACTATATTGTTTTATTTTGCATGTATTTGTGTTCATTTTATATTTTACTTCCTATATGTTGTAGAATTCTCAGTCTGTTAATTCATGGGAAATTTTCTCATCCGTTCATTAGAAGGCCTTTAATTTATTGTGTTGAAAATTTCTTTTGCTTTGATTATGTTCACTTTTTCTGCTACTTCTGAGTTTGAAATTTCTCCCAATGGACAGAAAAAACTCTTGTATCTGGAGTAAGCTACTGGTGTGAATTTGAAATTGTGGGTTCTTACCTCTGGATTCCATCAAACTCATACTAGACACATCATTTTTGGAGTACTTCTTTTTAATTTATGAACTATTTGTTTTTCTTAGAGATCTGTAAATTTTTAAACTCATTCTTTTCTTCTTTTCTAGTAATTTTAATGCAACTTGAAAAGTAGAAATATCCCAAATCAAAAGTGTTGAATAAGTGATTTATAAAATTTTGCATGGCTTTCTTTTCAACATGTATACAGCTTTGAGGCTTAAAACATTGGCAGCTTTTAACTGGCTTATTTATCAATTTGATTAGCTAACAAAAGTACTAATGTTATAAATTTCCTGTGTTAGATGGGATTTTGGCCCATAAATCAGTTGCATATGCAAATGATTGTTGGAAGTGTTCTCTGTGTACACGTACAAAATAAAAAGTGTAGCTTTTGCAAAGCTATGTGAATATGGCACGTTGCAAGGCTATTCTTAAGGTCCTTTTAATGCTCACTTGAGCTATAATTGAGTTCCCAAATTGTACCCTTACTTAAGAGGAGGTAACACAATATCTGAATAAAATAAGTCTCATGGTGAGATTGCTCTTATAAAATGGAGGGCTCCAAAATGCAAACTTCTTGGGACATAAAATTTATTCAAATGGAAGTAATTTAAAAGTCTGTTTCTACTTAGTTTTTAAATATGCAAATAAGAAAGGTCATTTAAGTCATTCATCTTTAGTTATGCCATTTCCAGATGGAAACATAAACGCTCATTGTGAATTCATTCCCACTTTCCATTTCTTGACTTTACATTTTAACATTTGAAAACAAATTGAGTAATAAATATTACAAATGGAATTTTAACCATTGTAACTTATTCCAGCCCAAGAGAGCACAATTTTAAAGTCTCCTCTTCATGTTGTAACTCTGTGCCTTTTTGTCTTAGGATTTTAATGATATAGCAAGAAATTAATAATGACTTTCAATAAAAAAGAACATAAGGATGAAGAGATAATAGAAAGTACACTCATATGAAACTCATCTTGAATTGGAAATAACCTCATGACTTTTTGCACTGGTAAAATTTGAAGTTTTATTTATTAATTGTTTTAATGAAGGAAGCAGTATCCAGTTTAGACAAAGGCAAGTTTCTAGTTGGTTTTATTATTTTTTGGTAAGAATGTCCTCCAGAATGCCAGTTCAAAATGTATCAACACAAATGCACTCCATGGAATTGATCAAAACCTGTAATCAGAGAGAGCCCAGATAATTGGAGGATATTTTGTTACTTATATTTATTCTTTTTAATTAGATATTTAAGCCTAACCCATAGTCAAACTTTTTTATCACTTATAGTTCAGTTGATCAACAAAAACAGCATTTTTGTTAAAATCATTTGGATATGGACTCCAAAACTGGCAAGTACTAAATGTCAAGTGCTATTATTTATAATTTAATAATGCAGAATTTGAAGATTTGAAGATATATTTTACATTTATCATTGAGCTGAAGTACACATTTTGCTATTATTCAGAGTTCCAAACACCATCATTGAAAACTGTATAATACATGTACCTCCATATATTAGTCAATCGTTTCCCAAATGGGATTCAAATAATGGGGGAAATATTAAGTATCAAAGTATTAAGCATCAAAAAGTGATAAATCGAGTTCCCTGAGTTGAGTATGTCAAATTGCACATTGCTGTATCAGACTAAGCAATTTCAGTAGAGTAGCCAGTAATTATTTGGGGTAATTGTTACAGACTATGCATAATTTTTGTTACAATTTATATCTAGATAACCCTCCAAAGCATCATGCATTCATAGGTTTTGGAGAGGTGACTGTATTATGCACATGTGATACTCATCAGCAGATTAACACACTTATCAGTGGGTTTACAGCTGGATGGGATTCCGGAAGTGAAGTCTGGCTGGAAGATGTGGGTCACTGGGAGCATGATCTGGGTCTATCCCTTCTTGGCTTCTCCCTTGGTCATTTGCTCTGGACTTCACTGCCAAGCTGTGACCAAACCTGCTGTGCCAAGCCACCCAGCCTAGGAGCCAGCTGTCTGTGGACTGACATGTCTACAGAACATGAGTCCAAATGCATTTGTGCTTCAGTTTGTGAGCATTTAGTATTGTGTACCACTGACAAGAAACAAACAATGTTTACAAATCTCAAATATATTCTAACAATGCTAGTTCTAAAAAATCCTGAAAGAGTTTTCTTCACCACTTTATACCATTTGAACATGTTTAAAACCAAAGTCAGTAGTGAAGTAGGAAGACCAAAGAGCCGGTACTAGTTTTTGGAACTGGCACAAAGCTTCTCCAAGGTCACGATCATCAATACATTCAGCCTAATTACAGTCTGTTCCTTCAGCCCTGCTGTGGCATCCTCAGCCCATATCTCCTGGTGTACGGTGGTGCCTTTTCTCCTCTGCATTAGGCTTCCTGACCCTGCTGTCCACCTCCAGCTGGGATGGAACTCCTGCTACATGTCTGGAGGCAGCAGAAAAGTAAATTAAGGGCTTGCACTTCCCACTGCTAGGTAACCCCCCAAGCAAGGTCATTCAGCTACACAGGAAGGGTCTAGTCAGGCACAGATGCACAGGCTGCTGCTTCTGGCCAGCAGGATGTTAGGGTTCAGATTCTCTGAGTCATTCAGATCCTTTCTCAAACACATGCTGCTTTCATTTCTCATAGTCCTATTTTTGGATGAATAGCTGAATTTTAACATAAAGAGATGTGATAAGCCTGATTTTAAATTATCAGTTAATGTAATAAACTTTGAATTTGATTTCTGGTTATATTGGCCACCAATCAGTTGGTCTTTGCTAATGCAGGAAATATTTCTAGAAATATCTACTTTCAATTTGCTACCTTTTATTTTTTTATTATATAAGAAATGATATAAAGTCCTGTGTTGCTGCTATTTCTACAACCCATGAGTTTATGTTTTCATTTTTGTTTATTGTTAAACACTTTCTATTTTCTGATTTGAATTATCATTTTTTAAATTTTGGCACTTAATAACTTTTTTCTGTATATTCATTATGAGAATGGTATTATTGAATAGAAAGTAATTGATTTCTTAAATTATATACTTAATTACCTGAGTCTTTTTCATGATATATTTATCTCTTTTCCTCATGAGGTTTATTTTAAAATGTTATTTTATACTTTAGATTTCACTCTATCATACTGTTTTCTTCTTGTTAACTTAATTGCTAGTACTCTTTCAGTCTGCTACAGTTTATAAAAGGCAAAATGAACTCATCAAAATTTTAACTTATCTTTACCCTCCTGTTGCATAGTAACAAAATCTCAGGGTATTTCGTATTCTGTATATTTCCCAATTAGTATTTTTATTAGATATTTAAAATACATTTATTTACCTGAGAAAGCATTTTATTCTTTTACCTTCTTAAGGTTCCCCTGTCATTGCCTACATATCTAGCACCTTGATCAGCAATCTGTCTTGTATCTGAGACCTTGTGTATTCCCCTCGGAATACAAATCTCTGCAAAGGAATTCTGCAGTTTTGTTCCAGCTATATAACACTACTACCTACCTCAGGACTATTTTTATGCTAATTTCATGGAGTGTTCATGTATGGAAATTCATAACATTAATAGTGATCTTTTTCACTACCCAGATATTTGAGACTCAGATATATTATGAATTGTCTAGACAGCCTAACACCCTAAAATCCCTGGTTATATACATGATAAGCATCTCGAGACTCAGGAGTGCTTCCAGCCTGGCTTCCTGTTATGTCTCCCTCATTAACTTGTGTATTTAAAATTTATTTGTATTTTTACTATTTTCTCTATCGTATTGTAGCTTTTTTTCCTATATGTTGAAGCATTTTTGTAATCAGTCCTCCAAAGTAATAGAAATAGGAATAATGTTTTTAATTACACCTTTTTTGGTATGTGCAAGAAGTAGCAATATGCACTTTCATTTACATTTCTACATTTCTTCATTAAATATGCCCCCCCACAAGATGCTCAGCAACTCAGTGTGAGAGCAGAAAAAAATTCCATAATGTTTTTAATTGGAAAGTGGTTTTGAAAGTATTGTTGTATTTTATAATGCACTTCTTGCATTTGCACTATGCTTATAATATGTACTACATACTATAAATATTTAGCAATGTAGATTTGCTGTTTTTGTAGTTTGTAAGAATTATTTTATTGAGAAAGTAACAAAATTACATTGCTCTTTTTAAACTTCCCAGCCTCCAATTTTATGAAGAATAGCATCAAAATTTTTCTTATGGAGGCATGCCATTAGTTATAAAATGAAAGCCATTTAACAAATGAGGCTAAAACCATGCCCCCACACCACTGATTAGCAAGGCAGGAACAATTCTAAAGTATGAGAGATAAAAGTATCAGATCACTTTGGAAATAGCACATTTTGAAAACTGATGGAGGAACTTCAGGCACAATTGTTCAGAGCTTCCTGAACTTCCATTAATTTTGTATCGGTTCCTGTACATTTGGCAATTCCAAACAAACCAGGGTCAATTTTAGTTCTGAAATTGATGTGCTACTTTTATGTACTACTTTGACTTTATTTCATCTACATAGTAAGTTCCATAGTGACTTTGTTGCTAGTCTTTATTCTGTATTACTCATTTGGCCTCCAAGAAGAATATAAATGCTACTCTGGCCCTACACCCTACAGCAAGATTTCAGCTTCGTCCTTGGGGCTGGCTACTAACTGAGCTTGCTAGGGCATATCAAGCTTCTTAGATTATATGTGATGAATCTCTCATCCTATTTACTTTCTGCCTGTTTAGTATAACACTGGGGATGTAACATAGTTCTCAGCCTTGAACATTTGAAATTCTGCTTAAATATTGTAACATGAAAACTAAAGACACTATTAACAGTATCTTACCATCTCAGTGTTAGACAAAGTGTAAATCCATTAAGTAATTCAAATTACTCTTCCACACTACCCATTGTTAGCTTGAAGATACAATATTTTACATAATAGTGATTTCATCTTAAACTTTTTAAAAAATATATATATATTTCAGAGAGGATGTGATGGGATAATTGATCCGAATGAAAGTAAAAATATGAAGGATACAGATTTTGTTCAAAGCAGATTTAATGAACACATGTGAACTACAGATTTGTGTCATGGAAAAGAGGATTTCCACATGAATCAGCTAAAATCTAATCACTAATGAGGTTTAAAACTAGGAAGCAGGACCAGAAACACAGAGATAGTACCATAAAGCTGGAAAGTACTGATGTATTTAAGAATCTGCGGATCAGGAGGTCCCTTTGGATTTCTTTAGAGTTGATCAAATCTATCAAAAACAGATGACAATTCATCACACCTAGATTTGCTGAGGTTAGGCTACATATATTACTGCTTCTTTCAAAAAGTGTATTAAGTGACTGGGTCTAATTTTTGTTAGTTGTTCTGAATTAAAATAATGATTGCAGTGGGTAGAGGCAGCCACAGTGCTGCAAAAGTTTAGCATCAGAAAAAGGGGATAATGGACTTTTCAGGGAAATCCTAGATTTGAGAAACTCCTTGTGTTAGTCATCTTTATGTCGCTAAAACAAAATGCCCTATGCATACAGCTTAAAGGAAGAAGGACTTCTCTTGGCTCATGATTTCAGAGTTTTCAGTTTGTGGTCAACTGGATCCAAGGCTGAAATATCACTGCAGAAGAGCTTTGCAGAGGTCATGGCCAAGGAAAACTGTTCACCTTGGGGAAGCCTGGAAACAAAGCGAGAGACAAAGAACCTTCAACCTCACTCTCCCAGTACCTAGATACACCAAGGAGGCCCTGTCCTCTAATAGCTCTCTTCTACTACCAGGTATTCAGTGTTTCTATCCAATGATGAAGTTAGTGCACGAACATCCAATCACCTGTCTAGGCATCTCGCAATTTGATCAGGTGATAACATTGACCATTGCATCCTTGGACTGGCATGTCCAATTTGAGTAGAATTTACACATGCTACTTTAAATCTATATTACCTTTCACCTTTGAAATTTGTCATGGGACAGTGAAACAGTAAGAGTACCTAGGATAGAATAAAAGCTGAGAGGGAATATAATTGCATTCCCACTGGCAGTGTTCTTCAGCATGCAGATCAAGAAAAAATCTGTTTTCTGTGGAGTTGTCCTTGGAGCAGAGAGGTGGGGTGAAGAACTCTCAGATTTTTCTGCAAAACAGTGACTTTTATTGTTGTATGTATAGTATCTCAAGTTTTTCTGCAAAACAGGTTTTCTATGCAATTATTTTTACCATAGTATTTATAACATTTATTCATAAAACATGACTAACAGATGCATGAGTAAATGCACCTACAATAATGACTACACTGGTAAAAGTTATCCATTTATGAGGTCATCAGCCTGGCCGTCACTCCAAGCAATCCAGTTGGACATACAGAAGTTTAAGAGGTACCATGGTGGAGCCTCCAGGTAGCAATTCCACAGGTTATCCATGTGACTCTAGATGGTAAAACATAGATACCTGCAGCTTGGAGTAATTTTTGCACTGGAAAACCCCCACTTGAGTGAAGAGAGATGAGTGTCACAGGGAGGCCTTTTCGCTAACATAGAGATGTGATCAGTTTTTTTATTCCTTTTTAATGCAAGTCCCAATATATATTATAAGGTAGAGTTAAGTGAAATTACTGAAGTAAATTTAATTGAATGCTGAAGTCAAAATTTGGGGATGATGTTCCTGAAAATGCAAGGATTAATCAATTATTCCTAGGTAATAGCTACTATTTTAACAGACTTAGGTGTTCAGAATTATAAAATAAAAATAAGGTAGATAAGTTTAAAGTATACTATAAAATTATAGTTAATAGTGTAGGATCACATGTACACAGGCACAAATAAACATCACTAGATAGAAACTGTATTAGACTGCGACTGCCTAATATACTTATTTGTTACATGAGGAAGTGAAAATGTACCAAAGCAGACAGATAGCTGGCTTTAATTCATCTTTCCTTTGTTCAAGCTCAAGTGAAAGCTTTTGAATAGTATAGTTAGTAATCAAAAACTGAATGTAGCTTGATTATTCAAATGATTTCAGGCTTTGTCAGTCCTCTTCAAGAATCATCTGATGTGATCATAAATGTAATTTCACTTACCAAGTTAAATATAAATAGAACGGTTTAGGTATAAAAATATGACAGTATCTTGATTGAGGTGCTATTTACAGAAGTATTTTTCTTTTGTGAAAATTAATCAGACTATACACTTAGGATTTATGTGCTGCCTATTATTTATACTTAAAAAAAGCTTTTATTAAAAATATTATGGTGGTAATTGCTGCCCATAATTATAACCTTAACTTGTTGAGTAAGATAATATGGACTTCATGAATTTCACTTAAGAAAAATCTCGACTTGAGATTTTGACTTAAGAAGAAATAAACACAGATAAGATAAAAATCTGAATAAAAAATGTGGAAAAGTTTTGATGCCACATCTTTGCATGCTTAATCAAAATTTTCAGCAAGCAGGACTGTTTCTTCATGATAAAACCTTCTTTTGCATATGCCCACAACTACCTTCCTGCTGCCAGTATGCACAATTTCTAAGAAATGTCTTAATCAGTGTGGTATGAATTAGTGGGGAAAATAATTTTCTTGTTTCTGGTTCTTGATAAATTAAATGAAAGCAATATTGGTGCCTGCAAACTGGAAAGTCATGCAACCTGAGTTCTAACACATGTCTAGCACTAAACAGATACACAAATTCTCACATACCAGTTAATAGTCTTAGCTATGATTGCTTTATCTGCAAAGAAAAAGTAAAATTATAAAACCACTACTATACATGAGTATTATGTTACAAATTAACTAATTATTGATAAAGAAAATATTAATTTTTCTATGATAATTTTGATTAATAAATGCAAACACAAATACCATGCACATTTTTTAGACTACTGAAAATTTCCTAAACAGGTTACGGTATCATTTAATAATTAATAAATCCTCCGACAGTGACTCATAGATACATACAGTGTCTCATATATCATGAGATAACCTAAATCTGTGTGGAACCTGCTGCACTTTAGACTTTATCACATCATCCTATTTTTATCTACTTTAGAGCAAGAATTAATTCTTGCTCAATATTTGTCTTGAAATATGACTGCAATAAAGTTGAGTACTAGCAGCCCATTTTTATTTTTCATATTCTTTCAGTTGAAGTAGGTATAATAATACAGTGATTGTTTAATTTTAAGAAAAAGATTACATTAGAAGACACACTACTATTAATCCCATTCAAAAGACTGTTCTTTTCTTTGAATGCAATTACCTCATAATTTTTGCTTTTTTTTTTTTTTTTTTTTTTTTTTTTTTTTTTTGCACTGGGAATCAAATTCACAATCTCATGCTTGCCAGGCAGGTGCTTATGCCATTGAGCTAAATCCCCAACCCCCTTGCTACTTCCTAAGGAAGTTCTAAAAATTCCCTTTCATGAGTGTCTTTGGTTGTTTTGTTCTGGCTGCCTCAATGTCTTGAACTGATTAACAGATTCACCTTTCATGAAAATTTTGACTTTTGGGGAAGATCCAAAAGTTGGATCATGCCAGATCCAGTGACTAAGATAGATGAAGACATGATTCAAGTTTTGGTTTTTAAAAAATTGGAAATTATTATAATCATGGTGTAGAATGGGTACACGTGCAAAAGAGACTTTAATTCCTCTTAAGTACACTCTGTTCCTTTCCTCCATTTCTTAGTTCCCTTTCCATTTGTAAAAGATCTATCTCCTTGTTTTCTCTTATTTGTAATTTATTTTTCTCCTTAATTCATTTGTACTTTGAATTTCTCATGTAAAAGAAAACTCACAATATTTACTCTTGTGTATGTGATATATTTCACTAAACATGATGATCTCAAGTTGCATCCATTTGCTTATAGATGACTCATATTTATCCCACTTTATAGTATAATAATACTCTATTGTGTTTAAAAACACATTTCCTTTATAAAGTCACCTGTTGATTGCATCAAGATTTAGCTGCTATGAATTGTGCTGCTATAAACATGGGTATCCATGTATCACTCTAATACACAAACTCTTTGGGGATATAATTAGAATGATAATATCTGTATTAAATGGAACTTCTATTTTTGATTTTATGAGGACCTCTATACTGATTTTCACAGTGAATGTGCTAGTTTACATTCTGAACAAACAATGAACAAAGGTTCCTATGAGGCTGCTTTTCTGTTGGATGGGGCTTGGCAGCAGCATTCAACATGTATTTTACCAACCTTGTAAGGCACAAGAGAACTTCCGGAACTGCTTGAGAAAGTGTCATATAATGGTGGGATACATGTGTAGAAAGAGTGGGAGAGTGTTCTGAGTTGGATTAGTGATGTATGTTATTTACTATTGCCTTTGTTACTTATTACTCACTGTTGCTGAAACAAAATACCTGACTCCCAAAGTTGGGGAAGGAAAGGTTTATTTCGTACAATTTTTGGAGGTTTCAGTCCATTACTCAGTTGGCTCAAAGGCAGCCTGGCATGGCCGATGCAAACAGCAAGGTGCAAACCAGCAACAGAGAGACACATCTTCTTCCCACCATTACATGGTATGCTGGCTCCACCCATAGGCAGATGTAGCACTCACACCACCAATCCAAGTTCTAGACAATGAACCAATCACAAATGCTAGATTTGCTCGAGTCCATACCATGACATGGATCATTTCAAAATTACTGTTTTTCACCACATATTTGGGTTACATCATATAAGTACTAAAGTAATTTTTCAACTATCAGTAGGAGAATCGCAAAAGTTTACAAATTGATAATGCTTGTCATTGTTCCACGACAGGATCTGACTCACGTCTGGATTATTGCATTTAAGATTTAAAGTTGGTATGCTTTTTACTTTCTTGAAAACTTCCATATTTTAAATAGTATTAATGCTATTATCCAAGTTCTTGTGTCCTTATATTTGTACAAGTAACTATTATATTTGCTGTGCCATATTACAAACCGGCTAAGAAAGCTATCTTGTGATCGATCAAGGAAATCAGGAGAGAAGACATATGTTCATTTCATCTAATAATTTTATGTACACAAGTCCTCAGATTAAAATGTTTTTCTCCCTATAAACAAAGACATGCTTATTAAACTGCAAATGTTTTCAAATTTACCTTTTATTTGTTTGAAAAATTTAACATAAATGGGTCCAAGATTATTTTTTCATTTTCTAATTGATCAACAAACAAAACAAAAATCTGTTTCATAATCAAAATATCATCATGACTCCATGACTGAAGTTTTAAATGCATATATTTTATCACAAGTGGACAGAACATGAAGAAATTAGGTTATTTTTTGACAACTCAGATATTCCTTAAAATTGATGCCATTTTCATTTCTAGTGAAAATGACTACACCTTTTTCTTTTTTTTTTTTAGTTTTATTTAAAGAGGGGGGAAGCAAAACAGAAAAAAGGGTAGAAACAATACAGAATTTCAAAATAAAATAAACAGTAAGAAATCACTATTTGATACATTACATATTGTCTTCTTGGATATAGTTGTTCAAATTACAAAATTAAAGCATACAAAGTGGACATTCAAACAGTGAGGCTGCAAATAGTTCTCTTCACCAATCCAACAAAAACTTAGTAACATGGTTATCAATCCTACACACTTAAGTATACATAGTTATCTCCTTTAGAGCACTTTCTTTTCCTCCTCTTGCTTTTTTTAAAAAAATTTTTTATTTAAAGAAAAAATTTTGAAACAGAGAGTAGAAACAATATAAAATCTCAAAAACAAAACAAAATAAAACAAACAAAAAAACCCAAAAATAGTAACCAGTATGAAATCAATAGTTGATAATTACATACTTTCCTCTTAGATGCAGCTGTTCAAGTTACAAAAGTAAGGTCCACAAAGTGGGCATCCAAACAGTGAGACTGCAGTCAGTTTTGCTCATCCATCCAACTAAAACTTTAGCAACATGGTTATTAATTCCACACACTCAAACATACATGCAGTTATATCCTTTAGAATACTCTCTTTTCCTTTACAATAACTATAATCCATTCTCATAAACTACTTAGAAGTTCTACACATGTATAAGTCTCTACACATATACCTAGCCTTTCTGTATGAGAGGGAGAAACAAATTAAAACAAGTCAGCAATACAAATTCCTAGAGAAACACAAAATGAAAACATACAAAAACACAGCACTAGGTGATCTACAGTAGTCACTATCATGTCTCTTGTTATTTTCAATAAAATTATCTATATCGTCAAATATAATATAAACTTAGCATTGCACTACACTATTAAAATCTAAACATTGGAGACATAGGACTTCAAAGGCAGTTAACAAGCAAACCAGAATGGGTATCCTATTGAATGCTGTCATCAGTATAGTTGCCCCTACTCTCAGACTTGACACTCTCAGGCATACCAGATTCAAATAAAATCAGTCAAGATAAAACAGTGATATAACCAATTTTCTCTGTCTTATATCTGCCATGCTATTTTTCTGTTGTTATTTGTTTACTTTTTTCCTTCATTCCACTGTCTGCCCCTTTCTTTGAGGCCTTTCTGCCATTATTCCTGGAACCCTGGTGGTTTTCTTCTCTCTCTAGAATGTCCTTCAGTATTCTTTGCAGGGTTGGACTGGTGGTCACAAACTCCCCAAGTTCCTCTTTGTCATGGAAATATCTTGTCTCTCCATTAATTGTGAGAGACAGTTTTGCAGGGTACATCATTCTGGGTTGGAGGTTATTTTCTGTCAGGGCTTGGAATATTTCGCTCCAAGCTCTTCTTGATTTGATGGTTTGCACTGAGAAGTCTGCTGTGATTTTGATGAGTTTTCCTTTATAAGTAATCTGTTTCTTTTCTCTGACCACTTTTAATATTGTTCTTGTGATGGATTTGTGGGATTCTGATTATTATATGTCTGGGTGTAGATCTGTTTGGGTTGTAGCTGGCTGGAGTTCTGTATGCCTCATTTGTCTGAACTTCACTTCCGTCACCTATGTTTGGGAAGTTTTCCTTAATTATTTCTGTGAATAGACTTTTTATTTGTTGCTGCATCTTCATTCACATATTTTATTCTTAGGTTATAAATCCTCTTGTCATCTTCTAGCCTTTGTAACATTGCTTCCTAGTTCCTTGTTATTTTTAAGAGACCCTTCCTTTCATGATCATACTTTGCAAATCTATCTTCAAGTTCTGAAAGTTTGTCTTTAGTTTTTGTTAAAAGGTTTTGTCAGATTTCAATGGAGTTTTTAATTTCCTGATATTCTCTTTGGATCTGTTTCATATATTCTAGGTTTTGTTTATATTCTTCATCAAAGACTTCTCTCCTTTCTCTGGGTTCCTCTATTCTTTCATTTGTGTCTACTTGAGGATTCCCCAGGACTTCTTTTATTAACCTTTTTATATCTTGCTTCACCTGAGTTAGAATTTCCAATTTAAATTCGACAATGAGGTCACGGAGATATTTCTTTATTTCCGATGAGGCTGTCTCTGACATTAACAGGTTTGCTGCTCTCAACCTCCTCTGGATTTACCTCTGTTGGACTCACTTTCCCTGGTTCTGCAGTTGGGGACCTTTTGTTCCTTTTCTGCCTTGTCATGTTTCTGTCCCCCTTCAGACAGGTGGGTGGTGGAGGTCTCTGGGCCTTTCCTATTGCTTACAGTTTTTCTGCAGCACACTTGGTAGGGAAGTACCACCCCCCAGTCCACTGCGGATCTGCGAGTTGCACGCTGACAGCTGGCTCCTCCCCCTATGCCAGTCAACCAGTTTATGCTTCAACAAGTTTGTGTTCCCTGGGGATGCCACTGGCCCAGAAAAGCCTCATCCCTGGCTATTGGGTTTCAACCAGGGGCGTGGCCCTGCCTGAGCAGATCCCACCAGTCTGCTTTGGACTAGTAGTCATCAATGTATGCTGCCTCAGTTTTGATTCAAGCCAGCCCTGCCCAACTCCAAAATGTCGCCCAGCCAGTCCTCCCAATTTGGGGAATCCAGTTCCCATCACTCACCAAAGTTCATGCAGCTGGACTGGCTGTTTCCACTCCCTGTCTCGGCATCTCCTCCAGCTGAGGGTCTGGAGCTCACCAACCCCTGCACTCAGCAGGGCCGTGATCTCAGCTGAATTCTGAGTCACCTGACTCTAAGACGTGCCAGTACAGTGGTTGGGGCTTGTCCTGCTCCAGCCCTCTGTCCATGCTTCTTCTTCTCCTTTATTTTTTCTTTTTCTTTTTCCTCAGTTTCTTCCTGGTGCATAAGAATTCCACTCCTTTTGTCTGGTTTTCTCCATGTTGCCAGATTCCAGCATCTGAGTTGTTTTTATTTTATTTTTTTCTCAGAGAGGCTCTCTTATCGTGCCGCCACTCAGTCGGCCATCTTGCAATCCCTCCTTTTTCTTTAATGTTATATTTTAATACATTATTGTTATTTTTTCTTTGTACCAGGGATTAAACTTGTGACCTCCCACTTGCCAGGCAGGCACTTATGCCACTGAGCTAAATCCCCAGCCTCATTAAAAATTTTTTGAGTGCCAGTTCTAATTCTCATTACTATTGAGGTTAAAAAAATAAAAATATCTGGTGAATAAATATTAATGGTTTGACAGTCAAAGATGAGAAATGCTCTGTATGATTAATGTCTGACCTATTATGTTTTTAAAGAGAAAAAATAAAACAAAAAATGGAGATTCAAAACAGGTTATTAGAAGAGTTACAATAATTAATATATTGTGTATTGTTGTCTTAATAGTAGTTATTCAAAGTGTAAAATATAGGCATGATACTTGTCCAAACAATATTAGCACAAACCTTTCTTTTTAATGAACTAAGAGAAATTAGCTGTAAAACCATCTTAAACATGTTTTTTATAAATATGTATTTTTTCTTTTTCCTTCCTTCTTTACACCTTTACCCCTTCATGGTTTGTCTTTTGTTTTGAAAATTTTCTTCCCCGTTCACAATACTTATTTATATATTTTGGACATTATTTACTTGTTCAGTTACACATACTAGTGAGACAATATGATGATATGTACACAAAATGGTTTATTTAACTTATGAGTAAGGTCTCATGTTGCATCCATTTACCTAAAAAGTTTACAGTGTATCCTTCTTTATAGCTGAGTAGTACTACATCATATTAAAAAAAAAAGCATCCTTTTTATCTATTCCTTGGTTGGTGGACATTTTTGTTGTGTCTAAGATTTAGATATTACAATATGCTGCTATAAACAGGGGTGCACACAGATCACTGTGCTATGATATTTTTAATTAATTAGTTTATTTATTTAGCATTGTCTTTATGAGACAGGATCTCATTTTTCAGTTCAGGCTGGCCTTGTGCTCATTTTGTAACCTAGGCAGGTTTCAAATTCACAGTGATCCTTTTGCCTCAGCCTCCTGAGTCCTAGGGTTACAGGCATAGGACACCACACCTGATGGTTCGATATTTTTAATTCTTCTGGGAAAATACCCAGAAGGGGAATATCTGAGTTAATTGAGCCCTCTGATTCTAGCTTTTTAAGGAACCACCACACTGATTTCCATAGTGGCTGCACCAATCTACTCTCTCACAACAGTGGAAAAGAGAGTCTTTTCACCCACAGCCCCACCAGCATTTGTTATTGGTTGATTTCTTGATAATAACTATTCTTAGTGGGGTGAGAGGGACTCTCAGTAATGTCTTAATTTGCATTTCTCAAATGACCAATGATGCTAAGCTTTTTTTTTCATATTTATTTGCTCTTTATATTTCTTCATCTGGGAACTGTGTATTTATCTCAAATGCCCATATTTGGATTGGGTCTTTGAATTTGTGAGATCTGATGTTTTTTGGTTCTTCATATGTTTTATGTATAAATCCTTTGTCTGAGGGACAACTGGCTATATTTTTTTCACACTCTGTGGATTGTGTTTTCACTCCATTTATGATTTCTTTTGTTATTCAACAGCTTTTTAGAAAGGTGAAATCTCATTTGTTGACTCTTTGTAATATTTCCCTTGTAGTCTGGATTTTGTTCATTAAGTCTCTACCTACACCTATGTCTCTGAGATTTCTACTTAACATATTGTCCAGTAAATGTAGTGTTTCTATGTTATTACATAGTTCTTTGATCCATTTTGACTTTAGTTTAGTGCATAGTGATAACCATATGTCTAGCTTTAATCTTTGGCATGTGGAAAGCCAGTTTTTACAGCACTCTTTATTAAAAGAATCTTCCATGACAAAGAACAACTAAAGCAATTTAGGACCATCAATTAGGATCATTCTACAGAATACCCCAAAGGACTTGTTAGAAAGAGATGAAACCACAACAACATGAACACCGATAGAAGCCACCAGAAAGGACAAGCAATTAAACAAAATCAAGACAGGGAGATGTCCCGGGTCAATGGAAGAAGCTAGGAGCCCATCTTGGATTCCTCTCACCAGCCTTGCAGTCCTAGATAGATGGAGGAAGAGAGTAATTCACACTCCTCTGGCCAGTTGTGCTGCCCTGGGATAACAGAACTCTCACCTATTATATCCTTTATTGCCTTTATTGCCTTCTTTTTCTAAACTTCTCCATTACCAACCTGCCATATTATATCTGGAATGTTGTTCTTTCATGATGTGTTGAATTATTATATGTTTAATAAACTCTAGCTTTTGTGCTTGATGCCAAAATAATAACAAAAATGGATTATAAACCTAGTCTTGACCAACTAATCATGATGCATAAGAAGAAAGAAATAAGAGGAGGAATAAAGATAGCATCTAAATTAAACCAATAGCCTAGCTTGTTACCAAAGAACTGGGATTTTTTTTCTCATGTAAATCATTAGAGGCAGAGAAATTGTGGTTAATATCTCACTTTAATAAGTACTCATTCATTCCACTTATTAAGTACTAAATTTTCTTTTCCCTGAGACAGAAAGATAAAGAAAAACCTATTCTTTGTTTTGAATGTGTCCAGCAATTTTAGGATGCAAACATATTTTTATAAATGTTCTGCAGTAAAGGATAAGTACTATAGTAGAGGGAACAAGAAGGTATTGCGAGAAATGTTGTGTGAATTCTTTCTTTACCCCATAAGAAGTCCAAGCTCCTTTGAGAAAATAGTGTTTTGGAAAGAAGTTGTCATAAAAAAAAGAGAGAAATTGCATCGCAGAGAGAGCTGTATAACAAAAGATGCAACTGCAGATTACAAACCATATACTTCCAGGCTACCACACATGGTTTGTATTAAAAATAATAAAAAGGGTATGTGAATTGGGAGATATGAATAAGCAGGCTGGGCTGGGGAAGAGTATGGCACTGAGGTTCAGATCAATCTAGAATGTTTATATACCAAGATAAATCACTGGATTTATCCAGAAGTGGCTGGAGAACCCTTGAAGTATGTTTAAAAGGGAATGCCAATGTCAATATTTCTATTTTAAGGCAAGCACTCTTTTGACAGTAAGTTGTAATATATTTAGTGGTGTATGGAGGACTTTACCAAGAGCATATAGATCTGAAAAGAGAGGATCAGTTTCTTCTGAGTTGCTCTCTTTAACTCTTCTCACGAATTGTATCTCCACTTTCTCTATCTCCACAGTAGAAGTATTTCAAATATATGATGGAATTTCACTTACAGCATTCCTATAATCACTTTATCTGTCCTGTAAGATCATCACTGAGGGAGAAACAGCAAGACACTGAGAATTCAAGGCACATTTGGTCAGTGACGTCAAGATAAACATCAACTAGCTACTCTTAAAAATGTTCACAACGATGCTGTCATCACAGAAACATGGCTGTAAGTCATTCTGTGTTTGACTCAATGGTAGACATAAACAAAAAGGTAGAAATTTCATATACGGGCATGCTAGCTAATTAAAATAAGGTGTTAGAATAATTAATCTTCTTTCTTAGTAAACTCCTGTAGCCTGAGCTCAGAGATCATGAGTGGTAACATGTGGCAAGTTGGATTCCCTAACAAAAAATAAATTAAGTGCTCTTCAGAAGAGAGTCAAAGTTTGAGATGGACAGTGGTGTCCAATTAAAAATATGATTAACTAGTTCCAAAGTTCAGATGTTGGTATCAAAACAGATAAAAGCAAAGACACCCCAGCAGCATCAGCCTAGGTTTTGCCACCACCCAGCCTCCAGTTGTAAGCTTTCTGTGTGAGGTGCCACATCCAAAGTCCATCTCCCATTATCCAGTATTGCTTGCCTGCTTCTCATCTAGACCTATAATTCCCCAAGATACGAAGAGAGACTGATTTTATGAACACTGAGCTGTGTGAACATTTGGAGGAAGATGATAAAATCCCTTTGAAAAGGAGTCCTCAAAGTGAGCATTTTATTGGGGGTTTGAACCATTGGGCAAGACAGTAAGGAGATATTAGCTGAGGTCAGACTGGAGACGTTCCCATGAACTGAGGGTTGTTAAAAACATGAAAGTAAAGTAGTTGCTATTGGTGTGTAGATTGTAGGGCATGAAGAAGGCTGAGGAACCCCTTCCCATGCCTCGGGTATATTTTAATCTCTGCCTATCAACTCTGAATAATAAATTGATGTTGACTCAAAAAGTTATCACAACTTCGTTTCAGTATTACAACTGCATGTGGGGAGAGCTAATGGCTACTAACATTTCACCAATTCCAAAATGTATACTTTCCTTAGATAAGTTTGTCTGTTAAGAAGTGGTAAAATCCATACAGAAAGGGCAAATGCCTAAACTTGTGACGGTTGACTCAGACTCTTGACAGTTTAGTTTAGGGAATCCTCTAAAGAAAATAGAAATGACTTAGTACAAATTCATTCTTAATTTTTCCTAAATAAATCTAAAGCCACTGATGGGCTATATTGTTGAGAAAAACACAGACACAACTGAAAATTTGTTTTAAATTAGATATCTTGAAAGCCTTAATAACTCATAATGGGAAATATTTTGAATTAACACCTGAAAATTAGTGTTGCACTGAATGAAGCATGGATTACAATATAACTTTACAGCATGATTCATACATTCACAAGTGATGTAGTTATATTGCAAAAACTATTCTTCTCAATAGATCACAACCCAGTGGGTATATCAATGTTTGGAAAGAGATTCACAAAAATGGGTGCATGCAGATAAATGTATACAGCCGTTTTCATGAAGCAAATACCGTGAAAGGAAACCAAATGATGTATCCATATGTCACTTGAGCTGCTTGCAAGTATTTCAGCTTTGGGTGACAATTTGTTTTTCTTTTTCCTTTCCATTTGTACACAGATGAGAGGCAAGGGTTGCATCAAGAGAGATGGAGCAAAATGCTTACTAACTAGAAATTTGAAATGATTCTCATTACACCAAGTGTATAGCATTTTATCTTTTTCTTCAAGAAGATTTTCTCTGCCAAGGAGAAATTTTAAAAAGCACAGATATGCAGCCATTTTGTGAGTGTTCACATAAAGCCACTTGTTAATGCTTATAGTTCTTGAAATCTTAGAGCATTCATTTGTTAATAATTGTAAATATTTTACTAACAATTTAAGTAGAAATATACATACAAGAAAAATGCATGTCTTAAATAACTAAACATTTCTTTACAATTAATTGTGTGCATAACAAGTTATCTACCTTTGCAAAAGGAATTTAATTGAAAGCGTAGGCAATTCATGATGTTTTATGATTATCTATGATATTTTAAAATGAGTCATCTTGAGCACAATATAGATGGGGGACTTAAATTATCATTCAGGAGTTATAGTTAAATAGCATTGCATATTTAATTATTTTCTACCCACATCTCTATGAGTGCAAGATTTAGACCTAGTCAAACCAGTTATAGGCTAAATCACAAAAACTTTATAAGCACATGGAAATTAAATAACACCTGCCTAAACAGCTAATGTGTCACAGATGAAATAAAGGACTAAATTAAGCAATATCTACAAGTAAATGAGAATGCAGATACAACATACTGGAAAGACAATGAAAGCAGTCCTAGAAAGGAAATTTATTGTTGTGAATTCTTACACCAGGAAAACAGAAAAAACTCAAATGAACAACATAATGTTATACCTCAAATTTCTAGAAAAGAAGAGTGAGAAAAACCCATACCCCATACGAAGGAGGAATTTATAAAGATCAGAGCAGAAATTAATGGTATGGAGACCAAAAAACAATTCAAAAAATAATGAATCAAAGATTTGGTTTTTTGAAAGAACAAATAAAATTGATAAATCCTTAGCCAACCTTATCAAAAAGATAAAAAAAAGACTCAAATTTATGCATTGAGGAAAGAAAAGGGTGAAATCACTATAGATCCTATGGAAATTTGGAAGATCATCAATACCAACTTTGAAAATCATTACTCTGATAGGAAGGAAAGCACAGAAGAGATGTTCAGATTCCTAGATATATATGAATTGCCAGAGCTGAACCAAGAAGATATAAAATTTCTTAATAACCCAATATCAGCTCATGAGATTAAAAAATATAATTAAAATGTTACAAACTAAGAAAAGCCCAGGTACTGATGGATTTACTGCTGAATTCTACAAGAAATATAGAGAATATTTAATGCAAATACTCTTTGAAATTTTTAATTAAATTGAAAGGGAAGCAATACTCCTTAACTCATTTCAGGAGACAAGTATTATCCTAATACTAAAATAAGAGAAGACCAAACCAAAATAGAGAACTACAGGCTAATCTCACTAATGAACATAGATGTAAAAATCCTCAATAAGATATGACAAACAAATTGCAGCAAATCATGAAGAAGATTATACACCATGACCAAGTGGGATTCATCCCAGGAATGCAGTTTTGACCCAACATATGAAAATCAATATATAATATATCATATCAACAAAACCAAAGGCAAAAATCACATGATCACCTCAAAAGATGCAGAAAAAGTTTTTGATAATTTCCAACACACACTCATGACAAAGGAAGCCTGCAGAAGATTGTAATAAATGCTCTCTTTCTCAATCTGATAAAAGCCATCTATAACAAAATAGGCAACATACTAAATGGACAAAAACTGAAAGCTTTTGATTTAAAATCAGGAATAAGACAAGGATGTCCACTATCAACACTCCTATTCAATATAGTGCTGGAAACATTAGCCAGAGAAATTAGACAAGAGAGAGAAATAAAAGGAGTAAGGACAGGAAAGGGAGAATTAAAGCTATTATTATACATAGATGACATGTTACTCTACATAGAAGACTCCACCAAAAGACTCCTATAGTTAATATCCATATTCATTAGTAGAACTGGTTATAAAGTCAACCATCAAAAATCAATAGCATTCTTGAACACAAACATCAAACTTACAGAGAGAAATTGTAGAAACTGTACCCTTCATGATAGTATTAAAAATAAGTAGGAATCCCAAAATTGTTATACAGATTTAATGTAATTCCAATCAAAATACCATTAACATATCTCATGAAACTAGAGAAAAAATTCTTAAAATTCAGCTGGAAGTAGAGTAGACCTAGAACAGCAAAGGCAATCCTGGGCAACAAAGTCAAGACAAGAAGCGTCACAATTCCTGACTTGAAATTATTCTACAAAGTTAATGTGCTAAAGTTAACATGACATTGGCAAGAAAATAGACTTAAAGATTATTAGAGCAGATTAGAAGATACAGACACAACTGCAAACACACTCAGCCACTTTGTGTTTGACAAAGGGGTCAAACATGTTCACTGGAAGAAAGACAACCTCTTTGATAAATGGTGCTGAAAAATTGACTCTTTACATGCCAAAGACTAAAATGAGACCCATTTCTATTGTCGTGCCAAACTAAAGTCAAAATAGATCAAAGATCTAAATATTAAAACAGGAACACTAAATCTACTGGAAGAGAAAGTTAATAAAATAATGAAGACAGAATGGTTAGCTGAGATGTCATGAACAAGACCCAAACTGCAAGGGAAATACTTCAAAGAATCAACAACTGGGATCTCATCTTATTAAAAACTTTTCAATATCAAAAGACACCAACAATAGTATAAAAAGACAACACAGAGTGCAAAAACATTTTAACCAACTCTCCTGCAAAGGAATTATATCTAGAACATATAAAGAATTGAAAAGTATCAGAGGCTCCAAATCCAAAGATCCAACCCAAAAATGGACAGCTGAGATGCACATGCACTTCTTAGATGAAGAAATACAAATGGCAAACAAATATGTGAAAAAATGTTTAGCATGATTAGTGATTCGAGAGATGCAAATTAAAACATCACTGAGATTCCATCTCACTCCAGAAAGAATGTCTATCATCAAGAAATCAACCAATAACAAATGTTGGTAAAACTGTGGAGAAAAAGGAACCCTTCTCTACTGTTGGTGGGAATGGATGCTGGTGTAATCACTATGGACATCAGTGTGGAGATTCCTCAAAAAGCTAGGATCGGAAGTTCCATTCAACCAAGTTATTCCCCTTTTTGGTATTTTTCTAGAAGAACTAAAAATATCATATCACAATTGTGTATGTGCACCTGTGTTTACAGTAGCACAAACTGAACCAAATACCTCCTATGAGTCTGAACTATAACTAGATTCATTGTTTGCATTGCTGGATTTACTTTGTTATAGTAAGATCTAAGTGAAAGGGAAATTGTGTGAAAAATTGCATCCACGTATTTAAATAAGGTCATTAAATATCTGACTATATATGAAAAGGATAAATCTTTACTGGATGTGAAGTTCTGCTCTATGTTGTTTTATTCTTCCCCAGAAAGTCTTCTGTATGTGGATGCATTAGGGAGATTTCCATAGCAAATGGATGGAAACATCAGTTCAAAATGTCTTCATTGCCATTCAGAATTTTTGTGAGACACACCTGTCTTAATAATTCATTAAAGAAGATTATATGTTTATTGTATGTTTTGGATTGGACATCGATTGGATCATTGACCTTACTCCTTCTTGCCAAATGTCTTAGAGAATTTAAAATACCACTTACAAAAATAAACTGTAGAACAAAAATGTAACCTGTCTTTCCTTATTGATGATAAGTTTTCCATTTCAAAAATCCAGTCTTCCAAGAAGAATTCCTTTATATTTGAAATTGTACTATAATTCCATATTTTCACACCACAAAAGTGAGACAGTACAAAACACTTAAAGTCCAGTTTTGTTAACTAACATGTGGTGGTCTCAACATATAAATCTAATTTCAAAAAAATCTCAGACTACTGATAAGATAGATACTGACTTGCATCTGTGTTTCTTTTGTACTCAGTTTAAACCATATAATTTTCTCTTACTTCTAATATTTCTCCTAGTCCTTTCCCTGTTCTTCTCGATGTTTGGCTTTGAGGTTCTATTATGATAAAATTTCATCAAATTAAATTTAATCAAAATTCAAGATGAGAACTACAATGAAAGTTTCTTCCATGCTTAGGAAAGTACCTGAATAAATCAGGATTTTGTTATATCTTCATTTTCCTAATTATAAATCTATAGGTACTAGTTAATTTGATCACCTCTCAGACAAAAATTATCTTGAAAAGCAGCAAGTACAGTGTCACCCAGGATGCTGGCATTTTAGGGACTGTTTATGCAACACTATATAGCTCTGATTTTTCTGTTAGGAAAAATTTAAATATCATCCTTATTGAGATATTTTCCTAGTCAGTGGAAACTTTGGATTCCTTGCTTCTGAAATTTTTGTGTAGCTATGAAATATTTAAACAGAAAACATATGAACCACTTTTACCAAAAAGAATGCTTGATATCATGCAGAGAATACAAGACTGCCAAAGCTGCTTCCCAAGGCAAAATCTCTTGTTGTGTTTGACCTAATCCTGAAGATGCTCTTCCTGCCAAATTATGGAAAAATAAATGCCCTCTTTCAATGCAACAATAAAGTCAGTAGACACGGCTGGCCAGAGAAGGGGGGAAGTGCTAAACAACTTTAGAAAGGAAATCTGGAAAAAATAACACCCTGAAGACAATATTTTCAATGATTTTAGGATTAGCTTTCACACATTTGTAGGGAAATAAAATAAGAAGTTATTTTCTGGTCCTTCTGAATATAATTATATCAATAGGATTAAATCAAATGCATATTTAGCCTTTTGGGTATTGTATAGTGTTGAGTTGCCCATACTCAAATTACATGTATGTCTTGAACTACTCCATCTCAATTTAAAAATTCTTAATTGCAGAGACACCTGGATCCCTGGGACAAACAAGACTTCCAAGAAAGAGTGTGATTTCTGTTGAAGAAGAATTCTTAGTCCTATCTATTTAAGTACTTGCCAGATATGCTAAACACTGTGCAAACACCTCATTTCAGTATGTATTATGAATCAAGCACTACTTTTGTGCTATAATACATATTTTAGAAACAGGAGGTATGTGATGGACTTCTATTTACATGTGCAAGGAAGAGCAGTTGTTCTAAATAAAGCCAAAGAAAAGCCACAGTGTTGGCCTCGGTGATCTTAATTGACTCTAGGGATGCACACAAGTTAGATCAGTGACACAGTTCATCAATTTCAGACTGTGAATAGATAAAACATTTTTTTCCTCTTTGTCTATGGATAAATGTGAAAGTACAAATGCAAGTGTAAAACTCTTTTTCATTATATTTTCCTCCTTTTAAAAAAACTTTTCTCTACTAAACCAAAGATTAAGATGAGGTATGAAAAGAAGCTAATGGCAGAAACATGTAAACAAATTCCTAGTGGAGGTGATCTTAAGAACTATAACATTTCTGCATTGGAGTTTCAGAATACCCCCCAAAGTTTCATAAATTACATTGAAATTTGTTTCTTATACTTGTATCCATAATATTCCTAAATAAAATGGCAGGTAGATAGAAAGAAGTAGAAGATTTTTTTTCCAGTTGGAATTCATCAAACTTTGAATACAGCCTTTTCACATATTTGTGTAGAAAAGTGCATCTAAGAGAAGTCAATAAGAATCTCGTGGAAACAGAACAGGAACTCTAATTTAGGAAGTTCAGTGACAATTAGAGAACTGAGCATCACTAGCTAGCTCTTTTTCAGGGATAATAATTTTCCTTTGTACTTCTTCTACACACTCAGTCCATTCTCCTTGTCTACCAATCTGTTTGTGTTTACTCTTTTAGCTCCTGCTCTATGGTGTGACAGTGGCACTAGTCATACCAGTGTGCTGAATCTTCCTGACATGATAAGAATTACGAAAACCACACTAGCAAATACAAACCACCTACTATTATTGTCATCTCACATAGCCAGAAGAGTGGAAACTGAGGTTCTAACTCTCACCCAAATCCATTGCAGGCTCTGAATTAGAAGCTGGTCACAGAAAAGACTGGGAATGATGCTTAATTCATTTGGTGAGGAATTTAGAAGCATTAGCTCCTTTTTCCCATACCCAGCAGTAACAGTGAAAGTAGTTGCATAGGTAGCGTTTGACAAGGGCTGTATTGCTGAGACAAGCTATAATATCTACATCAAACAATAGCAGATTGGGCCTCATACCTCAACTCTACTGCATGATTAGAATTTTCTCTAACCTGGAACATTCAAACCTGGTCTGTATCCTGATTCCCTTGTATTATCCACTGGTGGTTATTTCACTTTGCTTAAACCTCACAATGCTGAAGGTTATTAATGCCTCTAGGCTAAGACTTGGAAAATCGTTTCTATAGAAGAACAGACAGTGAATATATTCAAATTGCAGGCCCTTGTAGGCATACTCTTTACTGGCGTTTACAAATGTTAGCTAATGGATTTACAAAAATAATAGTTTCTAGGATGAAAATTCCTCCTTAAGGTTTTAGTGAGACTGTCCAAACCTCAGTCCTGTAGTTACTCAACTCTAGCTTGCAGTGAAACCTTTTTTGGTGCTGTTTATCTTCCAGAGGCAAGCTATTACTAAAGACAGCTTCACAGCATGCTCTTGTGGTGAGTTGACCTTGCCTTAGGGAAGATGAGAGGAACTCTAAGGCCAGAAGTTACTGCTTCATAAATGTACCACACAGGGAAAAGTTGGGGGCTTTTCCAGCCTGACTGCTGCTACTGACCTACATCAAGCCTGTAGCAGAAAGCACATAACCTCAGTGGTCCCTAGACTGCCAGGCTGATCACTATGCTGGTAGGACAGACACTGAAACATTGTTGACATATACTTTGAATGTGCTTATTATACATTTTAAAACTAGCAAAATTATCACAAATCATCCTATAAGATTGTATTATATTTAAACAGATATTAATGAAACCTAAGTTGTCATCTGGAAAAGTGTAGAGCCCCTACGTGGACTCTTTGCAAGACAAGATAATTTACCTGTATCACCTAAATAAAAGTCATAGATGCACAAGAAGAGATTAAATAAACAAGTAAGCAACATGAATAAGTAAAATCCTGAAAATATTTCACACTGAGGCATTGGGTGTTTGGGGATTGGAACATGAATTACATAGCAAAACTGCTGTTCCTTTTTTTGTGTCATTATTGTACCCACTGAGTGTTTTGATTTGAGATAGAGTCTTCTTCTACAGTTCAGGATGTCCTTGAACTCACTATGTAGTCCCAGCTGACCTAGAACTTGTGGTGATCTCTGTTGCATTCATTGAAAGGAAGGCTTATGAAGAAGTACAATGCAAGGGAACAACATGAGTACCAGTATGAATATTGTGCATTGGTTTGAGTGCTTCTTGAGTGCAACAGAAAATAACTAGGCATAGGTTTTTTGGCCTGGTTTTTGAATTAGCAGGGTTTTAGGACCTGGGCCCATTCTTTTGACAGAGATTCAATTAAGCTCACACAGAGGATGGTGAGAAAGTGAGAAAGTGCATAGACATGTATTTCAAGAGTCAAAAAAAAAAAGCATAGTTAATTATCTTTTGTGAGAATCTACTAAACTATTTCTGTGGCATTTGGTCCTTTTATAACAGTAAAACTATTCAATGTGAACTTTTTTTTTGCCAATTCTTGTTGGCATTAATACTAAGTTACAGAATAATTTACCTTTAGATGTTTCAATTTTAGGCAATGAAAGAAAGCCTTTAATTATTAGATCAATCATTCATATTTAATTTTTTGTATTTTTTCATCAAATGTGACTTGCCTTATCTAGGATTTAGTAACTTAACAGGGATGCTGGCATGTTGTATATTTGTGGTATAGTTTTCCAATAATTTTACAAAAGCATACATGGTTTGAAAATCAAAGAGTGCCCGGTCAGTTTCAGGAGAATCTTCAGGATTTGAGGAATGAGATTAAAATCATAAAACATATGAATGGTGAAATGATTCTATTTGGATACTAAATCATCAAATCTAACACTCTTTTAATATTTAGAGAATAATTGGAAAATTTTCAAACAGAAATTTAGTCCAAAAGGTAACTGTAAGGATACCATAAAATTAGAGGTTAAGAGAAAGAGTATGAATTAGATATTTAATATTCAAGCACTCTCAATGAAGTAGTTAAAAATTGTCTGCCTAGGTTCAATTCCAGCTTTTCCAAGTGCTGAAAACATTGTGGATGAGTATAGAGGAGGCTGGGTTTTCTTATTCTGAAAAGGTTATATGTACTTTGACTAATATTTAACTGATATAGTATTTACTAGGACTAGTGTTTTGAATTTTAAGAAATGGCTGGGCTTTGGGTTTGCTTCTCACCACTGGAGTAGTAACTGTTTTGTTCAGCTTAGGGTTTCATAACCAAATACTACTGAGTGGGTGCCTTAAACAACAGAAATGTGTAGTCTCACAATTCAAAGCACTGGAAGTCTCAGATAAAGATGACAACACATTTTGGTTTCTTCTAAGACTTTGCTCTTGGTTTACAGATAGCCGTATTCTCGCTGCCCTTTTGTATGAGCAGATGTATCCTTAGTATGTCACTTCTACTCTCTCCTTGTAAGTACACTAATCATACTTAAGTCCAGAACTTTATGACTTCATTTAACTTCATTACCACTTTAAAGGTCCATCTCCACCAACAGTCCATTGTGAATCAGAGCTCTATTAAAGAATATTAAAGAATCACACTTAATCCATGGTAGTGATCTTGATCAAGTTTCTTAACTTAGCTGCAAACTTTTCAAGTTAATGAAATAAAGTTGTGGAATAGATAAAATGAAATGATAAATGAGACAAAAAAGTAGAGAAATGCCCTGTCCAGGGTATGTCTTCTGCCTGGTCAAAGTTCTAATTTAGGAACCAGGGCACAGAAAGTCAGGATGATTGAATGCTAGACTGAATATGGCTGTTGCTCCTTCCTGTGTACTTATGAAACAAGATAAAAAAGATTTAATAGTAAAAAACTATAACTGGTTTGGAGAAACATTTGAAGTACCAACACCATATGATCTATGTTATGACTATAGCAACCAGTTTCTCTGGATTAACCAATCTTTTGAGTTGTAAATATAAAGGAAAAATTATATGGTGATATGTGCCCCAGTAAGCATGTGAGCTACTGCAGATTAAATGAGAAAATTTGAAAACTTCTGTGTGCTTCAGATGAAACTTATTATGACCACTTATAGAAAATACCAATATTGAATACATTATTATTAGACTTGTAGAAAATATCAATATTAAATAAAGTATTATTAGATGTCCCAAATATGGAAGAGACATTGGATTAAACATATGTACGTTGAACATTTTAATAAATACACAGAAAGTTCGATGTATAAACAATGATATACATTTTCTATTGGAGATATTACAATGACTAAGTCTGCTTAATATTCTTTATTACTAGAATTATCATTCTCAGTTCATGCTACTGTATATCCAGATGAAGGCCAAATATTTCTTTGTCCTTGATTAAATCATTTTAACCATTTATTTTTTTCTTTGAATGCCAACTTAATTCAAACTGCCAAAAGAATATTTCAAGTAATGCTTTTTAATGCTACTGCTTGAGGCTTTGAGATGCTATGAGTCTCTGAGATTTGTTTTCCAGCATTAGAAGAGTTAAATAAAGCAGCACTTGACTTATAGGATTTGTCTTAAGCAAACTCCACACCCCTGGCTATGTTTTCTTAACACTGAAATATCTAACTGTGCATTTTTATGAAACATCTACTAAAACATTTTTTTTAAAGTCACTACCTTGTTCTTTTAAATATTTTGAAGATGTCATCTTATAATTTTTATTCTTAGATGAAAAAGTCAATTTCTGTTTTATCATAAATGTCAACATTTTGCAATAAAACTGTATTTTGTTATTTTAAAATATAATAAATACAAACATCATTATGATTCATGGCCACCATAATATACAAAAGATGACTTCCTAGAATTGTTCCTAGGCTGGAGAGAGAATGGAGGGCAGTGAGATAAAGAAATGTGGATCAGTAAGTTCTTGGTGTATTTGGATAGAAGTAAGTAGTTCTGTGTACTCTTTCACATAAAGTGACTACAGAATACAGTAGTGCGCTCTATACTTCCAAGAGCTAGAAGAGGGGATTTTGAAGGTTTTCTCCATAAAACATACACATTTGATGAAGTAGTTATGTGTTCCCTGATTTAAATAAACATTACACAATGTATGGATGGAGCAAAACATTATTTGTTACACTTTTATTCATTGATAAAAAATACATTTACACTTTAAAAAATGGAAAAGAGATATGAAGTTTGATCTAAAATAGATGAACCAAGAAACTAATGCAGATTGCATAGAAATAATAAAATAAAATATGTGCAAACAAGTTCTTCAATGAACACACTGTTAAATCTCATCCTTTTATTTAGTTCAAGCTCATTTTTCCATTTCACAACCTATTCATAAATTGACTGAAATTTAATTTTATGCTTGAAAGTCTTTATTGATCATCATATTATATTCTTCTCTGCAGTAATCATTATATATGTAGCATATGTATATAATATACACCTTTATCATACATATGAGGAAGAATTCTTAATACTTTCTATGACAATGTCTGCACATCGTTTTTAAAAATCTTCCATTTGCAGTATTAGCACAAGATGGACAAAAGCAACATAATTTACACATTGAATTAAGTAAATCCTAAGCATTAAACATATCACATTGTTAGTAATTATTTTCTTAACATGAAGAATATTTTCCCCAATGTAGCTCCAGTTCACTGCATATTTGACTGACATATTGTGAAATGTAGACTATCAATTACATTTCTACTCCACATTTAATAAGAAAAAAAGAAAAATTTGTAACTGTATGAATCACAAATTATATGCAAAACCACACTATTAGACATAGAAACTTATCGCCAACACTTTACGAACCTGAATATTCCTTCATTTTTGTTAAAGATACTACTCTCCAGTAAAGATAATTCTTTAGAAACATGAATTATATACTTACCTAATTTTCATAAGATGTACCAAAAATGTCCCTGGAACTGAACTAAATATAATTATCATCCATTATGTTCATTATGATTGTATTTAAAGGCTTCTTGTTATTTTACTTAAACAAGGATCCTCAGAATCTTTGGGAATGTCAACAATTATTTAATTCAATATCCATTTGTTAAAGAAATATTTAAGGAGTGTGTTTTTAATCTTACTGCTTGGTTAAGTTTTACTGAAATTTTTGAGCTGTAAATGCAGACCAAGATGTTGGTGTGTCAGAGAACTTCTCTGCTTTCATTGTTAAATATAAAGCAAATGCAGAATGATTATTAAGGAACCACAGATATTTCCAAATCGACTTTCAAAAACATTTGTATAATATTTGGAACCAGCAATATACATAAATTTCAAGGCAAACTCCAGAGTTTATCTTCTGAATAAAGCAGACTTCCACTGTATTATATTTTACCAATGCTTTATTTAGTTGGTTTTTGTGAACTTTTTCAATAAAACCAAGCATTTTTTTTAAATACTTAGAAGAATTCTTCATTCTGGTGGCCAAACATACAATGTATCTGAATTCATGTTAATTGCACTTGTAGAAAGTACATTCTATTTTCCTTTTTTATTTAAAAAAGAATAAAAATGATAGTATGGAATTTCAAAATAAAATAATCAGAGATTAATAGTGGCTAATACATTGTGTATTGTTTTCATCAAAGCAGTTGCTCAGATTATAAGACATAGGCATGAAAAAATGATCAAGCAATGAAAGCACAAACCATACTTTTCAATGAATTAATAGAGATTAGTATTACAATTATCTGTCATATATATAATATAATATATAATTTAAATTATATATATATACATATATATATATATATATATATATATATATATATATATATATAAAATAATTTACCTTCTTTCTTTTCTCTTTTTCCCAATTCCAGTTGTTCTTCTTTTTGAGCTGTTTTTTTTTTTCCATTCACTTTTAAAATACCTATTGTATATTTTGGATATTATATATCAGTTTCTTGTACTAGAGAGGCAATACTATGTTAACAGATGTGAGTCTGATTTATTTACTGAGGAGTAGGGTCTCAAATTTGCCTGTTCAAGCATCAAGGTTTTTTCTTCTTTATAGCTGAGTAATACTCCATTGTATAAAAATACATCTTTTTAATGCATTCCTCAGTTGATGGGCATTTGGGTTGTTTACAAGGTTTAACTATTACAAATTGTGTGTGTATGTATATATATATTTCTGTGGTATGATGTATATACTATCTTCAATGTCCTTATTCTCTGGTATTCTGGTTTATAAAGATTTATAAGATTTATAAAGCAAGAAAGGCAATGCCTACTGTGGGCTTTTGTACTTTGATTAATGGAGAATTCCTCAACACTTACATTTGAGCTATTTACGGAACAGAGACTTGCACACTGTTAGCAACGGACATTAATGAAATCTGAGACAAGAAGAGTTACACTTTCGTAAAATGGAAGAATCGTTGTAAAATAAGAATCAGAAGAAATAGGTAGACACCATAAACACAAGTGTATTCTTAACTTTAGAGTAAAAAAAGAAACAAAGGAAATTAATGATCTGAAAGGAATATGTTCAAAACTGTCTAGGCTTGAACATCACTTAGAAAATTTAAATTGGGGCTGGGGATTTAGCTCTGCAGCATAAATGCCTGCCTGGAAAGTGCAAAGTCCTGAGTTCCATCCCCAGTACCACCACCCCCCCAAAAAGAAAATTTAAATGTACTCTTTAGGACATGCATACCACATTTTGCTGATCATGGATTTAATACTGTTATAATTGAGCTATAGTGGGAAATGCATGGATTTCACAGTTAGTCTGACTTCTTTTGAACTCTGAATCTGTACTTTGCTACCTTTGTTGATTCTTTACTCTTCCAGGTTTTTTTTCATTATTTTCATTTTGACATATTTTTTCATATTGACATAGGCAATATCAAAGATTGATGCGAGATTTAGTGTAAAAATAACCATGAAATATCATAATTTCTCATAGGAAATTAGTTATTAAAGGTACTAGCCCATCTTCAGATCCTGCTATACTATAAAACAACTTATTTCCTACATAAACCTGTCTTGTACTTAGGAAAACAAAGAAGATGTTCAGTATTTCAATTCAGCAGAAATTTCCTTTATATGAGAACTATTATTTAAATTCCTAATATTTACAAAGCATTGTTATTGGCATTGCCATCATGGTCTAAATTTTAAAAATGATCTTATATTGTGAGTTTTCTACAGACATCCACCCTTTAAATTTTCTTTATATGAGTATATGTGAAAAATTCTCCAGAAAAAAATATTGGCAGTTGTATTTAGAGTATTCTTTTCAGAATATGTGTTGTGCTGTTATCTGATCTGAGGTAGCTGTATGTGAGAGACAGACTGAAATATTTCTTGCTCAAGATGGAGTGAGCAGAAGAGAAACAAGCTGAGGTACATGAACACGCTGTTTAGTAGAATCAAATAACAATACCCTGATGCATCATTCTTGTAATGGGACAGTCTCTCAAAGAAGACGACAAATGCTCAGGACATTGTGATTAAAATGTCCTCATCTTCTTCCCTAATAGGGGCAAAATTATAGGCATGCTTCACTCCATTGGAAAGGGTTTTGGATGAAACTCAACATGGTTGTCTTTTATTACCTTTATTTATGATCTTTTATATTCCCCTCAATATTTGGGGGAATTGAGCAGATCTATAAAAGTCCTTTTTATGTAATTGTATTTTATGGATGCCCACTCAAATCTCAGTGGCTTAGGGCCATTGATTTTTTCATATGTTGCAAGTAAGAAAAAAATTGATATCAGTATTCTGACAAGTTATTGATTGATTTTCATAAGTTATTTATCAATGTAAAATTTTTCATTTTTAAAATTTCTCCCCTTTAAAATATATAATAAATTTCATCTCTATTACTTCTTAAGACTATTAGAAACTAGAAAAAAAATTTGTATTTGGGATCAAACACACAACCTTGCACTTGCCAGGCAGGCGCTTGTGCTGCTGGGCTATATCCCTGGTCCTCCTTTTTCTTTATTAAACAGAAATGACATAATCTAAATGTATCAAGAATAAGCACATCTTAACAAATGCACAGAAGAGAAATCTGTTGATTACTGGCTTATGATTGAAATTATCATTCCTTCAAATATGTAATATTTCTGCTTGAGAATGACAAATAATCTGGTACTTCATAACAGTGCCATTTAATTTCTTATTAGTTGTGCTGAACATATCAGTTAGTTTCTTATCACTGTGATTAAACACATTTAAAAAAAAAACTTAAGGGAGCAAAGACGGTGTTTGACTCACAGTTTCAAAGACTTTAGTGAAGGTCAAATAGCTTCTTGTGGCTTTACACCCAAGGTGAAGCAGAAACATCATGGTGGAAGGATATGACAGAGGATGGCTTCTTACCTCATGGCA
Source organism: Hydrochoerus hydrochaeris (assembly GCA_004027455.1). Lineage (NCBI taxonomy): Eukaryota > Metazoa > Chordata > Mammalia > Rodentia > Hydrochaeridae > Hydrochoerus > Hydrochoerus hydrochaeris. The sequence continues at coordinate 58,016 of PVLA01004356.1, read as the reverse complement.
GTTAGGAAATACAGAAAAAAAAATGCCAGGAAAAGACTCAGGGACCAGCTATAATCAAATTTATTCCTCTACCACCGACTTCCTTCAACTATGCCCCAATTACTGCTTCCATCACCTTCCATGAATGGCATCAGATAATGGTTTTATAAGTGGAATTACCCATTCATGAAGCAGGGGTTCTCATGGTCCAATCACCATTCATGAACACATGAGTTTCAGGTGATGCAACTTCTAAAATATAACAGTCAGTGTAAAGTTATTTACTAAGGTCTCATTGTATTTTGTAATGATTAGATCAACAAGACGTGCCCATGTAAAAAATATACAGAGAAATTAAGAATAAAAATTAAGAAAAAATATTAAAGAAGACAAAATAAAAGAAGCAAAAGAAAAATATCTTTGCAAAATATAATCCAACGTCTTAAAAAACTTTTCTAAGACAAACATTGAACTATATCATATATTTTTCTTTCTTCTGAATACATTTGAAGAACCAAGAATGAGTTGGGCTTTCTGATACTACAAAACATAGCTGCATGCTCCACCAACTTTTTCTCAAGTATGCTAACCATTTATTAATGATTTCATTTATTTATGAAAACAGTCTCATTTTACACAGTTCTTCAAGCAGCTGTGAATTTTAACTTGCACTGTGGGGCGTGTCAATAAGGTTAGAGTACTTAGGCTCCATTTTTTCAGGCAACTTCTTAAGCATTATATTGACTATTAATATCAGGTTCCTTCATTAATGGTCAATATAATCTGGCTTAGTAGAACTATTAATTGGACAATTTGAGAAAAATTGTTAAACTATTGATGGTAATAATGGAGTGCACATATACAAGTCATTAAACCATTAACCTGACTCATATTTTAGTTTCAGCAAACCATAATTCATACAGTTGTTTACCTACTTATAGTGGGAAATATTCTTAGCCGGAAATGTATTTACATATTTTTAAATGTATTCAAGATTTTATCATTTTCCCTTTAAGCAGGAATTTCTATTATCTCTTATTCTTTATTGAAATTGATCAAAATTCAGAATTTCTCATAAGGAATATATAGCAATCTATGTGTTAATCCTTTGCTGTTTTCCATGTATTCATATTACCCCCTTTAAATCCATGTGGATTAAAAGTTTAAGTCAATTAATGATTTCCAATGCATGCTATCCATATATAAGCAAAAATGGTCGAAAATGTATAATAATCTTCTAGTATCACCTTAAAAATGAATGTAAACTAAGTAGCTTAAAACAATAGACAGTAATTCAAACTAGATGCTAGAAATCTAAAATCAAGGTGTTGGATATTTTAGTTATTTTCTCTTTGCTAGGGCAGAATACCTGAAGACAACACGTTAAAAGAGGAAAGGTTTACTTTAGGTCACAGTTCGTGGAGGTTTCAGTCCATAGTCAGCTGGCTCCAAAGCAGGACAGTATGACAGAGGGATATGGCAGCAGAAAAACAGCTTACGGCATGTCAGGCAGGAATCAGCCATCACAAAGCCTTCTCTTCTCCTTTTAGTCTCATTCAGGTTATAAGCTGATTGGTTGGGGCAAGCTTCACCCAGGATAGGCCTCCCCATTATCCACATCTAGAACTATGCTAAACCTATCACTGGACTAATCCAGTTATCACAAACCCATATTCTAGTGTCACACACCCATGAACTTGTCATTTCCAAAGACCTTCCTATGAGGATGTGAGGCCTTGGGGTACATTCAGACATAAATCACAACAAATAATGTACACATAATTTAGAAAGTATGAAATTTAAACCACCTGAGCATGGTGGCACAGGCCTATAATTCTAGTATTCTTAGAGGCTAAAGCAAGAGGTTTGTAAAAGCCACTTATATAAATGAATGTTTTTATTCAGCTACTAGAGATTCTTGACGAATTTCTGAAATTTGAAAGTATAGGGCTTGAGTTGTAAGTCACATGTAGAGGACTTTCCCACAATGCACAAAGTTCTGGGTTCTATCCTGAACATCAGAGAAGAACAATAAGGAGGAGGAGGAAGAGAAAGAGAAGGAGAAGGAAGAGGATGAGAAGGAGAAGGAGGAAGTGAAGAAAAGGAGGAGGAGGAGAAAGAGGAGGAGAAGAAGGAGAAGGAGGAGGAGAGAAAGAACAGTCACACAAGCTAAAATATCTCAGTTTCATATATATATATATATATATATATATATATATATATATATATATATGTTTATTTATGCAGAGAGAGAAAGAAAGAAAGAGAGAAAGAGAGAGAACAAAGAAGAATAGAAAAATAGGAATTTTAGGAAAAAATTCAAATGCTTCCCCAAATTACATATTCCATTGTTTAACAAAAAAATTAAAGACATTCTGACTTGTTTAATTTTTACTACTAGCTTATTTTAGTTCATGGAAAAAGTTTGTGATATTATTTGTTTGTTTTCTTTTTGAAAGACCCTTTGGTTTGTGTCTTCTGGGTAACTACTTTGAAGACAATGATACATAATATAACTATTGCTATTCTCTTAATTGTTGGTTGTTAAAATTCATTTTTTCACAGAATAAAATTATATAATAAAGTGATGACATAGATTCCAAGATTTTAAACAAAATGTTCTTTTTTAGTATGGCTAATTTAATTACATTATATAAACACATGTACATATACATATACTGTTACAGCTCCTCACAGTGAGAAAATATGATGTTTAAAAATGTGTGTCTGGTTTATTTTACTTATGAATATGATCTCAGCTACATCCATTTACTTATAAAAGTCTCCAGTTTATCCTTTTTATGGCTGAGTAATATTCCATCCTATAAAAATACCACAGTTTATTTATTCTTTCTTCAGTCGATGGGTATTTAGGTTGTTTCCAAGATCTAGTTATTACAAATTCTGCTACTATAAACATGTGTGTGCATATATCACTGTAGTAAGGTGTTTTTAATTCTTTTGGGAGGATACCCAGAAGGGAAACAGCTGGATCAAATGGGACTTTTAGTCCTAGTTTTTTGAGGAATCTCCACACTGATTTCCAGCGTGGTTGCACCAGTCCACATTCCTCTCAACAATGGAGAAGGGTTCCTTTTTCTCCACAGCCCCTCCAGCATTTGTTATTTGTTAATTTCTTGATGATAGTCATTCTTTCTGGGATGAGATGAAATCTCAGTGTTGCTTTAATTTTCATCTCTTGAATGACTGGTGATGTTAAACATTTTTTCATGTGTTTTTATTGTTTGTATTTCTTCATCTGAGAAATGTTTATTCATCTCAGATGCCTATTTTTGTATTGGCTCTGTAAATCTAGAAGAACTTATTTGTTTGAGCTCTCTATATGTTCTCTGTAGTAATACTCTGTCTAAAGAACAGCTGGCAAACATTTTCTCCCACATTGTGAATTGTCTCTTCACTCTGTTGGTAGTTTCTCTTGCTATGCAAAAGCTTCCTCGTTGTAGATTCTTTATGACAGTTACTGTGCAATCAGGGTTTTGTTCATGAACTCTTTGCCTACACCAGTGTCTTCAGGAGTTTTACCTATTTTATCTTCAAGCAGATTGAATATTTCTGTTTTAATATTTTGATTTTTGATCCATTCCTAATTCAGTGTAATGCTTGGTAAAAGGCATGGGTCCAACTTTAATCTTGAGCATGGGCAGAGCCAGCACCATTTGTTAAAGAGTCTTTCTTCCAGTGAATGTGTTTGGCATCTTTGTCAAAGATAAAGTAGATTAGTGTGTTTGGAGTTTTTTCTGTATCTTCTTATCTATTTCATTGATTTTGGTGTCTGTTATTTTACCAGTGCCATGCTAAACAGAATGTTCTTCAAGCCAAGCAGAACTAAGCTAACTATCATTAAAATAGGACTAGACAGATTCTAACTATTAATAAATGGCATACCACTTCAATGCTACCTACACTTTTAGAGCAATTTATATATAACATAGCTATACTCATTTAGAATCCAAATAGCAATCAATTTCTAAACAATTTCTTGTATATAGAGTAACAAGAATGAATCCAACAAACATTACAAAAATTCTATATACAAAACCTGCACACTATAGGATTCCTTTTATTAATTATTTATGCGGGATAAAATAGGGCAGTGGTAATGATGATAGAAATTTACAATCAAGATTTTCTAAAGATGTCGGTAATTTTTGTTACTTGTTTCCAAATCTATTCAGTTGATTTAGATGTCCTTAGCAGTGTGGATCCAAAAAATCAATTGGATTAAAGGACAGCTATTTCTTCATCACCTCATGTCCTTTGCCCTCAGTATCCTGCAGAAGGAAAATATTTCCGGCTGTGATGCTGTAGGATGTTCAGCACTGCACAGTGTACCCGCAGTGCACGCCACTGCATTGTGACACACCTTCGTCAAAACGAAGTTGATTTCACCAGCGCATTTGCTAACATGAATGCAACTAATTTGCCCCCAGCCAGTGCGAGAAATAATAAATAGTTTTATTTTTATTAAAAAAAAAAAAACTGGGGTGGATGAGTGAGTGATTTTCCGAGCTTTCTTTGGGGGAATTGGTATCCAACCTGGGAATGCAGATATTCAGTTCATTTCTTGTGTTAACTATTTCTACTGCCAGCTCTGTGCTTTTGGGGAGAACTTTTCCCAGGGTAGCACAACGGAATCTACATGGTACTTAGGCCCTTTTTATATTTCATGCAGGAAGAATGAAAATTGAGTGTGAGCTTTTAGGATATACTATGATTATTGTGATACAGGCTACAATAAATTTACCCAACAGCTGTAAGATCACAAGTCCAGGGGAAGTGCGATAAAATGATCTTGGGAGTAAATGTTCAAATTTGAAGAGTCATATTTCAAAGTTCAGTATAGTGCAACAACCAACGAAAGAATAATTACGATGTCTCCCCTAGCTAAAAGCGGTGACCTTAATATTGTAGTAAGAACGGTCATCTGAGAAAAGTCTGAGCAGCTTGTGTCTCTGTAGGGCTCAACACATCATAAACATTCAGTGAATCAATTCTCTCATGTAAGCAGGCTGCAGATGCAGAGTTAAACAATGGGAATGATTTCTGGTGATGAAAGGTTAGAGAACCAGCCTGGATCCCTCATTGCACACTATGGTCTGCTCCATCTGCCAGCTGCTGCATTACAAGACTTTGGCCCTGGCCTAGGAGATTTATCCAGCAGCTGAGTCAGGAGACACTTAACTTCTATGACTCTTATGAAACTATATGGGGAATGCAGTGGATTTCTTGTGGCCTTTAGCAACGTATTTTAAGTTTAAAAATGTTACAGTTGGAAGCCTTGTTCTCTCAGGTGGATTTAAATACTCTATGTTGGTGTTTGTAGATTCCTGCTGGGTAAGAGCAATGAGGTACTCAATTATAAGATTATTAGGGATAAACACACACACACACACACACAACTATCAAAAACAAAGACTCTCATCTCACAATTGTGATTTCCTAGGTAGGGAGGCAGTTTGTGTAGCACCCAGGTTAGGGGAAGGTTTTGAGGAGAGAAACTAATTGAATCCATTTTCATAAGAGATACATCAGGGGGCAAAATTAATAGTGAAAACGTAGATATAGATTACAGATTAAAATGGACCATACAAAACCCCCAAACCTTAATTTTGGTAACACTCATCCCCCCCCACACACAAAGAGTCAGAGAGAGAGAGACAGACAGACAGACAGACAGACAGACAGACAGAGAGAAACAAGACAGATATAAAGAAAATTCATGTGTGATTTGTTTTGAGAAGACAAGAATGAATGAGGAAAAACATTCAAAAGGATAATTTTGTTTTTCTAATTGTTGAAGATTAGAATTAGGCAGCTTCCACAAAATATTTTTGTTCATTTTGCTATGTCATTTAACAAACCTTTTTGGGAAAAGAGTGAGATTGCTGATATTCCTTCTGGAGTTAAGAGAATTTCTTTTCAAGGCAACTGTAAGAAGAAATTGAAATTTAAAAAATCACAACAAAACAAAACAGACAATAAGAATTGCCTTTAAGTATAAAACCATAGCTAAGTTGAATGTAAGTTAGATATATTTAAAAAATGTATGTGTATGCTGCAGCAGCTACATGAAAGTCAGATGAAGTAGATTGCAAGCAGCAAATATTGCTAGAGATACAGTAGAATCTTTAATAATAATAAAAGGATCAATTCACTAATTGGTCAAAACAATAAAAACATATTCATCTAGTAAGACAGTATCACATATGCAAGAATCAAAATTGTGTGAATTAAAGGGGAAAAATAGAACTATATATCATAGTGGTATATTTTGAGTATTGTTGATAACATGAACATCACTGAAGACACCAATGATCTGAACAGCAACCAACTAAATGGACTGAATTGATTTCAGTGCCACCCTCTGTGCATCTATTAAAAAATATATTCTGTTTAAGTATTCAAATACATGTTTTACCCAAATTAGGCAGCCTGCTGAGTTTCTTAGTTGATTTCTTCATTCTTTAAATCAAATCCTGGACACCCACAACTTAAAGGGGAGAAGATCTGCTTGGCTCATGGTTTCAGTTCTTTACGATTTTGACCAGTAACGCCCCCCAATGTGCTCAGGGGAGGGATTTGGTCTAGATGAGTGAATCATGGGGGCTGTATAGCTGACTTGCTATTGGAAGATGGGTTCTGGTCTTCAGAGGCAGGTCACTGAGCGTGTGTGACCTGGAAGGATTTATCTCCCTCCTTGGCTGTTAGCTTTTCTCTCTGTTTCCTGGCCACTATGACATGAGCAGATTTCATTTGATATGCTTCTTTGCCATGTCATTCCTACCCTGGAGCCAGCTAACCATGTATGTAACTGTAACTCACCTGCCTTAAGTTGAAAACACTGGACATTATGTCTCAGTGACAAATAAGTTGACTAAATAGGATTTTGTTACCAGAAAAGAAGGGTCATGGCTGTGACAATATGACCATGTGGTTTAGCAATATTTGGTAGTTCTTTGTAAGAAGAGGTTAAAGTTTCTATAGATGCTGGTTAGAGAAGCCCAGATTGCTATTAAATGAGCTTAATGGAAGAATGAATTCCAGAATGATGACAGAAATGAAGATGGTAAAAACCAGGCTCAGGAGATTTCAATTGGGAACAAAAACTCCACTGGCAATGGACCTCAAGACCACATGCGTTTTACTCTGGCATAATGTTTATATACCTTTTGCTCATGTGTTGAGATGCTGTGGAAGACTGAGATTAAAGTCAGTAGAATATGTAATCTGGTGGAGAAAATTTCAAGGGAACACAATGTTGAGCCTATGGCACGGGCAGTGCTGGCAACTTTTAGCCATAGCTACCATTAGAAGTAGGACCAAACAGTAGAGCCGAATCATTTGAAAAAATATGGTGGGTGACCAGAAAGGAATGCATGTAAAGCCAACTCCTATAGACAAATATTCTGCCAGAGACAAATATTCTGCTCACATGCTCTTGGACCAACTTCCATAAAGTCCTTGTTCCCAACTGAAACTGTGCATGCCTGGCCTTTACCAGTTGCCTTTTTAAACTTTCCAACCTCCCCACACAAGCCAGTTCCAAAGTCTTTTCAGCCACGTGGTCAGCTAAGGGTCACAGTAATGACCCCGTTTCTCTTATACAAAAATCAGTCTTATTCATTTGTTGACACAAAAACACACAACACACATGATTTAAGAGCAAAAAGACTTACTTTGTCTCAGAGTTTGACAAGTTTAAGTCTATGGTTTAATGGTTCCAATACAGAAATTGTATGAGAAAGAAGGGCTGAAGAGGAAGAAATCTGTTCATGTCATGGTGACCAGGAAGAAGAAAGAAAAGAAAAAATCCAGAAGGGAGAAACACCTCTCCAGGTCATGGCTCCAGCATCCTGCCTCTTCTGGCCAGATCTCTCCTCCCAAATATTCTACTGTCCCTGTCAGTCATTCATCTTACAAAGTCCCTACCTCTGAGCACACAAGGCCTTAGGGGGCTATTTTTATTCTCAGTCAAAACACTGAATCATACACCAGATCTCTCTTCTACATAAGCATTTTAACATACACAATTTTTAGATAACTGTATTTTAAATAAAAATAAATAACAAAAACCCAAAACTGTAAAATAGTGGGTAACTTTAGAAATTTAGAATTTCTAAATAATTTATTAAAATTTTTATAACAGAAGATACATATTATTTCATCTTGAATAACAACAAAAGTGGCACCCATCAAATATTTTGATGTGCCTCTAAGAAATGCATCGAAAGAAAATTTTAGAAAAGAATACATTCTAAAATAAGTGATCTAAGACATTATTTTAAGAAAGTAGAGAAAAACAAAGTAACTAACTCTGAAGTAAAAACATGATATGAGAAAATATATCAATAAATATAAAGTAAAACTTAATGCTTAACATATTTATCCTCTAATTTAAGATGGTTTCTTGCTGATGTACTAGTTTGTTCTCCTCCTGTCCCTGTCAAAGTTCTAGACCTGTCCCTGTGTCAGAGGAAGGATCCCCATCACCACTTTTCCACAGTCAGTGCTATCATTTTCTCCTTTCATGTGGGTTTATTCCAAAACATTCTGAAACCAGATTTTTATTTTACATAACATTTTATAATTATTACATTATTGGGCATTTCCTTTCTTGAATAATCTCTTAATCAGCCTTGATGTGAGATTATTTAAGTGAAGCCATAATGCTTTCCGATATATGTCTTACAATCAATGGAAGGCGATCTACTACAGGTATCTGTCAGTGATCAAATTTGATTTGGGGAAATTTCTTGCTAAGAGTAAGTTTTCCACCTAGGATCTTTCTCAATATCTCATCTGCTCAGTTGAATCTTGTTGATGACTTTTCTGAGAACAATAGCCTCTTAGTGGGCTGGGCCCCTGCTACCATTAAGACACCATGGCAAGGCTATGACATTTTTCATGGCTATTTTAACCTACATCAGCTCCTCCGTGTCCTTTAGCTTCGCTTACTGCTGGTCTGTATACAGTAGTGCTCCAATCAGCTTCATTATGAATTCATTCCTGCACTTCTTCAATTTCCCATGATTGATGCTCAACAATCCCTTTAATTGTGACACTGTGTGTTAATGCACCTAACACAGCCCAGTGTTTAAGTGTCTGATGGTTAAAGTCTCCTCTCTAATCATGCCCCTGTCTCGGTCACTTGCCAAGTTTTATTGTACCTCTTGTGCAATACCAGCTTTATTCATCACAATAGTATTCTCAAGTATTTTCAAAACATAAGTGGGGATTCCTGTTTAACATTCTACCACCAAGGTTATCAGTCCCTTATTTCTGGAAATAATTTTTTCAGAATGAATATATGTAAAATAAAAGAAAATTCCATATCTATTTTCCTCTTTGGACAAAAAAGGTATTTTTTAAGTTTTTTCTCACATAGTACTAGATTTAATCTAAAAATATTTTTAGCACTACTTATGGGTTGGGCAGTTTTGCTATTTCCTTTTTAATTTCAAAAGAAATGTGTGTTCATTTAAAACTCATTGTTTGTATTAAAGCACATACAAATTAAAGTTATCTGTTCCAGTCTTAAGTCTATTTTTAAGGCAGATACTGTATTCTAACAGTCTAAAGTGTTGCGTCACTCATTCTTACACCTGAAATACCTGCACAGTCACCAGATAAGCCATTTTTTGGCTCTTTCCTTTATTAATGTTAACAATATATTTTGTCATATTTCTATATGTAAGTACAGGTGAATTGTTTATTTTTACTAACTAGACAATATGTACAAGTTAATTTAAAATATGTGATCCAAAAACAGAAAGAGTATTTCTGTTATTGACGTCACAGAAAGCAATATACAGGAAAAATTGTTTAGTCTGTGTGGCCACCTACTACACTAGCAATCTGCTCCTCCAAATTTGTTGACAATGGCAGTACTGAAAACAGTAAAATATTTTCTCACAGTTGGATCATATCATAGAGCTCTGAGAAAAAGGCTGAATGAAGATCTAGCTATTTTGAGTTAGCTGGCACAATTTTGCCTTGGTGATATGAACCTGAAAATAACAATGAGTTATATTGTGACTAAATTTTACTTCCCAAACCACTTATGTTTCAGAAAGTTTCTTGGATCTCCAAATTATGAATCTCTTGCATGTCAAGGGTTGGTAAAATCTGATATGATTAATGATCACTCTTATTTAACATAAGAGTACAATATATCAGAATTCTTAGAATAGTGTATTGTTCATTTTATTATTGGTTGTTACAGAATTTCAAAAGCTCATGAAGCATATGATATAGAAGGCATGCAAAGGAAATTTTTACTTCGGAAATAAATCTAGAAAAAAATTGAGATTTTTAATCTCAGCAGAAAATGTGATTTTGTGTCATTATAGGAGCTTTCATTCCTGGTCATATATCATTTTTAAATTTTTATAATAATAATTCAAGGAAGGCAATTCTTATAATGAAAATTCAAGAAATACAATTCAAGAAATGCAATTGTGTTTTTGCAGTTATTGTACAACCTTTTGCTATCTTTTCGAAATGTCTGGATTTTCTCAAGGAAATGTCAAAAGGTTTATATAAGGAAGCTTTAGTTCCTGAAAGTGAAATATTTGATGATTTCTTCATTATAGTTATTTCACAAAATAAGTTGTATCCTAATGGCTCAACTTTGGCTGAGAAAAAGTGACCTAATTTTACACAGTGAGCAGTTGAGAGAGGCCATCCTACACTTTGATAATGTTGTCATTGAAATTATACCTTTATTAATAGCCAAAACTTTTAAATCTAACCAAAATATGCTATTTCCAGGTAGCCACTATGAAATTGTTACAGAGAGCCAAATTCTACTCTCCACTCATAGTTCCATGGTTGTCAATTTGCAGTTATTTAAACAAATTTAATTTCATATTGAAAAATTTCTGGGAAATTTTTACTGTAAGTCTCCAATGGAGAAGAAAGGGGGAATGAAAAATTACACTTTCCTAATTACAGTGCTACAAATATACTTGAATATTTATTGATTTATTTCTTATCTGGTGTACTCAGATATCTGAAGCTAATGATAACATTGTTGCTGCTAGGTGAAATATACATTTTAAACAAAAATAATGTCATGCCCATACTTTTTAAAAATTAAATGTTTGTAGAGAAAAAGAACAGTCTTACTGATTAAAATAATAATTCTTTTGAAATCAATAATTTCCTTAACACAAAATGGATAATTTCTTATTTCTCTTAAAGATGATATCAACAGTATTATTACAGTCATCACTGCAAAAGGTCCTCTCAACTATTTTATATATACTATGTCAGCAGATGTTAAATCAGTTGAAGTAGATTTCATGCATTTATTTATTTTAAAGTCTAACAAACAAATTTACATTATTTAAAGCTATAAAAAGTTATAAAGCCTCAGAACCAGAATTAAAATTAAGAGCTAACTTCAAAATTGACCCTCTTAGAAAGTATTGTAACTGTTCTATACTTCTGATGTAAGAGATAAAAATAAGAAGCATGAAAGTTTCTTGAAGAAACAAAATTTTCCAATACTTCACAGAATCTTTAAAATATAACCTAGTTATGAGCTATCCAACAGTCTGGTACTGAACCCCATTTTTTTCGTCTCTGAAAGATTTTTTAGTATTTCACGATTTGTGTAATTGTTTCAAGTACCATATTTAAGTAATAGGTTATATATATATATATATATATATATATATATATATGCCAGATAATATTGTACAAGATTTACATCTTCAATTTTAAATTCTTTAAAATTTAAATCTAAAATGAAGTGCAGACAGCTGCTTGTAAAACCAATAATAATTTCTCAAAACTATACTCATTTTATGTTACCTAAAGTAATTTAATGTGCTTTCTATTTTCTGTACTGAGTTTAAATATAATAGACAATATTTTTAGGTTCTCATACTTACACAGTCTTTAAGATAATATTTTAAGGCATTAATTGGATTACTGCTTTTTCCCAATAATGTTAGTCTCAGTAATCTTTTCAATGTCATTTACAGGTAAGAAGCAACTTTTTGAAAAAAGAAGCCACAATTTGTGGCTTCATGAATACAATTTCTTACATATGATATCACTTATACAATTTAATTTTCAAATGCAATTTTTAAAAATTTGTTGCAGTACTTTTCTAAAAAATCAAGAAAGTAAAATTGCAAAATAAAATTTGTGTACCTCATTAGTAGGAAATAAAACATATTTGATAATTTATTAAAGAATAACTATTTGTGTTGCGCATGTCAATGTACAGGAATTTTGAGAATGTATAGTATTCAAAATCACTTTTATCAACCCTGAATATAGTGTTTGTAAACTATTATACTATAGTAGATAGTATATAGTACTACTTTGCTGCACTACTTACCATTTTACCATACTACATGTGACATTCAATTTTTTAAATATATGGGACCTTTTATATTGAGAAACAAATACCACAATTAATGCTGCTATTATAAGTTTGGGAATGCATCTTTCAACATACAATTAATCATTTTTTGGAAACTAATAGAAGTATTAACAACAAAAACGTAGCAATTGTTTTTTGGTATTGTTGTTGTTGCTCAGGTTTTTGTTTCTTTGTTTGTTTGTTTTTGGTTCTAAGATCAAACTCACAACCTGGCACTTGCCAGGCAGTCACTTCTGCCACTGAGTTAAATCCCCAGCAATGTAATAATTGTTATAAATAAGAGAGCAATCACCAGGTGCTCATAACGTCACTGTGAAAAATATTTTCTTTTCTTCTATTATCTCACTTTATCCCCATAAAAAGCCATCATAAAAAAGGAAAAATATGTTCCCACATTTTTCAGCTAAGAATAATAAGGTGTAAGAAAATAGAGTAATCATTTATGGCCCAGCAACTAGAAGTTGGTTTGATTAGGTTTGAACTTTGCCTAATTATGCTCTTCAGCACTTTCCTCACACTGGGACAGAATACCTCAACTAACAATTTAAAAAAGAAGAGGTTTACTGTGGCTCATATTTTCATCCCAGGATCACTAACTCCAAGCCTAGTGAAAAGGGATAAAAGGAGTAAACTACTCAACCAATGAGAGATAGGAAGTAGAAAGAAGGGAACATTCAGGGACAAGAATGCATATTACCAGATCACATACCCCTCTCCCTGTGATCCACCAAAAATCAGGGACCACTTCCAATAGCACATTAGTAACTGAATACATCAAAAGATAGATCCAATGATGAGCATAACTCCATGATCCAACAAGTTTCCATATGGTCTAAACTATAATATTTGTCCCCTGGTCATCAAAAAGACTTACATCCATCCATATATTTATGAGAATACATTTCATCTATTTCTAAGAGGTTCCAAGGTTTTAGCAGTTCCAGCACTACTAATACAACATATTCAAAAAGTACAAATCCAAAATATTCTTGACACTCAAAGCAAACTCGTAGATGAGAACCCCTCTAAAAAATAAAAATAAAAGTAAAGTTTATTATTTGTAATGTAACATGACATAATGTAAACATACCCAATCCAAAAAGGAGAAATAAGAAGTTAAAAATAAATGAGACCAAAGCAAGAAAAAAACCCAGCAGAACAAACATTAAATCTAATGGTTACATAGCCAGTGCCCAGGGTTATTTATGGCGAGAGGTAAACTCCAAAGAGCTTAGGTGATTCCACCTCTCTTGCACTGCCAGTTGGCCCTCATGGCTTCTCTCTTTCTGTCACTCCACTGAGATTCCGAGGCATTCATCAGCATTTGTTTCACATTTTTGCTGCCTCCAGCTTCTTGGGATCTTCACTGAATTTTCACCTTCACTCTTGTGGTTTACTGAACCGTCCTCTCAGGGGCATATTGACTCACCTTGAAAGCCTGCTTTTGAAATCTGTCTGGAAGCTTCTCTGACCCCACAACTCTTACATTCCTCACACCTGAAAAGGCAGTACATTGTGAATGATACCAAGATCTAACAACAGTTTGACACTGTCTATGTCTCTTTTAGTCATAGCTATACTGGACTCTGAGTGCCTAGATGATTGAGCACTGCCAAACAATCCCTGGAAAACCAATTCTCTGGTATCCTTTATCAAGAAGGGTCCCAAGATTCTCTTAACAAGTTATATTCCTGTAAAAAAATGTGGTCTTGCTGATCCCTGAGATAACTTCAAACCATCATTCTTAACAACCTGATGCAAAATGCTTAGTTTCTTCTTTCTTTCTTTTTTTTTTCTTTTGAGACAGAGTCTCTTTATTCCTTTCAGGCTGGACTTGAACTCACTTTGTAGCCCAGGCTAGTCTCAGACTTACAACAATCCTCCTACCTCAGCCTCCTCAGTGCTGGGACTACATTGTGAGCCACCATGCCTGGCTGCTTGGCTTCTTTTTAATGTTAGTTTGTTCAACAGTCATGTATTCATTTGTTCCAACTTTGTAGATTCTCTATTTATCATAAAACTGCAAGCTTTCTCCTTTTTCTGGCTTTTGTTCTTGATTCTAACTATATCTCATTAGAAATAACTAGTAGTGAACCACCTCACAGCAGCAGGAACTCCAGCCAGACATGCCTAGGACCAGCCTAGATTCCAGCCTCTCCTGGGATCCCACCTTCTCCCCAGAACTCCAGCCAGAGGCCTCCAGGCCAGCTTAAACTCTGACCTGCCCTGTGGTCCTGCCTTCTCCACAGACAACCTTTCAGGACCAGGAAACTCCAGACAGAGCTCCCACCCTTTCTCCCAGAATCTTGGACTATAGTGGATTAACTGTGCTAGCTTGAGGGGAGATTCAGTTTCTGCCTCACCCAAATGGAAGATCTCCACAGGCACCAGTCAGTTTGATGAGCATGACCTTAAAATAGAGGTGTACAGTTGGTAAATAGGGCCAGTAGTGTAAAGCTCCTTCCAACTAACAATAAGACCTGAGTTTGACAAGAGGAGGGGTGAGTCTCCTGCACACAGAAAACATCAGGCAGAATGAGGAGTGTTCCAGTAAGGACTCCCCCAACTTGGAGAAAGTCAAAAAGGCTTATGAGACACACAGGTACACAATAGGGATACAGTAGAGCCTCAGCCAACACAAATACTTTACACAGGGAGATTTGGTGACCTGCAGGAACTATAAATTGACCTACATCAATACTACTAGGCTTGACAGCCCAGGAAGAATATAGAGCTCACACAACTGGCTCACCAGTGGGAAGTCAGGTGACTGGCCCACCTTTTCATTGTGGGACCCAGAAATTGGACAAATATCAACCTTACATTAGGAGCCCAAGATACATACTACCAACAGTTGACACTAGTGGGATTGAAGGACCAAATATTAACTCAAAAGGGGAAAATGGCAAAAGGAAAAAGCAAAATGCAATCTCAAATATCTATCCCACCTGGGGCAAGTACAGAAGACACCGAAATAGAGGACTTCAAAAGTAACACACCAGAAACCTCTAAAAAAATAGCAAGTGAAATAAAAAACAACTCCATGAGGCTATAAAGGAAATCAAATTAGAAGGACTCTCTCATGTAAAGATAGAAATAACAACCATAGTAAAGGTGTTGCTGAGTGCACCTAAAGAAGAAATACAGAAAAATGTACAGGAGCATGGGAAACTAATTGAAACCTTGAATGAACAATATAGAAAACATGCACAATTCATGAGGCAAACTCAGAAAAACATCTAAGAAGCAAAAAATTCTATTCAAAGAGTGAAAAATGGTATAAATGAAGCTGAAGATAGGATTTAGAACTCAGGGATAATTAGTGATCATGAAAAGACAGAACTTTAAAAATTAACAGAGCAGCATGAAGTAACAATCCAACAGCTTCAAGATGATGCCAAGAGAAAAAATATCAGGTTAATAGGCATCAGTGAAGAGGCAGGAGTCAATGCAAGTGGCATAGCCAAAATATTCACACAAGTAATAGAAGAAAATTTCCCAAACATGGGGAAAAAAGCTGATATGTGGTAAGTGAGGCATATAGAATGCCAAACAGTCACAACCAACATAAATCTACACTCAGACATATAATAATCCAGTTCTCAGACATACAGCATAAAAACAGAATACTAAAAGTTGTTAGAGAAAAGAAACAACTCACCTATCAAGGAAAGCTCATTAGAATCACAGCAGACTTTTCAGCACAAACCCTCAAATCAAGAGGAGCCTGGAGTGAGGTATTTCAAGCCCTGAAAAAAACCAACTTTCAAATCAGACTGAGGTACCCAGCAAAACTTTCATTCATATTTAATGGAGAAATAAGATACTTCCATGACAAAGAACAACTGAAGACATTCATGTCCATCCACAAAGCCAACCCTAGAAAGAGTATTGAAAGACATCCTAGATAGAGATAAAAATGACCATAATCCTCAGACCAACAACAGAAAGAATCCAACAGGTAGGACAAGCAATTAAACAAGGGGGAAAAGCAGAAAGCAGACAACTGGAACAAAACATGGCAAAGTTGAACCAGAACATATCAGTGATGTCCATAAATGTAAATGGCCTCAATTCACCTATCAAAAGAAACAGGCTGACAGAATGGATCAAGAAACAGGATACACAATATGCTGTGTACAAGAAACACATAGATTTCCAAAAGGAAACTCATAGATTAAAAGTCAAAGGTTGGAAAACAGTATTCCATGCAACAGGAACCCAGAAAAAAGGAAGGGTAACTATTCTATTTGCAGACAATGTAAACTTCAACCCTAAAATGATTAAAAGAGATAAAGAAGGTCACTACATACTCATTAGTGGAAAAATTTAAGAGGAAGAACAATTATAAATATGTATGCACCAAATACAGGAGCACCCAACTATATAAGACAGGTACTAACAGACATGAAAAACCAAATACACAAGAACACAATTATAATGGTGGACCTTCACACCCCATTGTCACAAAGAGATAGAGCAACTAGACAAAAAGTCAGCAAAGAAATAAAGGAACTGAATCATACCTGTGAGCAATTGGACTTAGTTGATGTTTACAGAGTGTTCCAACCAACCATGACAGAATACACATTCTTCTCAGCTGTGCATGGGACATTCTCCAAATTGGACCATGTATTATCCCATAAAACATTCTTAAGTAACTACAAAGGTATTGAAATTATCCCATGCATACTATCTGAATGTAGCACACTGAAACTGGAAATTAATGGCAAAAAACCAGCAAAACCTGCATAAATACATGAAAACTAAATAAAAAATTGTTGAGCAACCAGTGAGCTACAGATGAAATTAAAAAAGAAATAAAGCAATACCTACAATTCAAAGAAAATGCCAAAAAGCATACTGTAACCTGTGGGATGCAATGAAAGCAGTCCTAAGAGGGAAATATATAGCAATAAATAGTCATATCAAGAAAACAGAATGAGCACAAATAAGCAACATAATGCTTCATCTCAAGCTTCTAGAAAAAGAAGACTAGTTAAACCCAAAGCTCATAGAAGAGCAGAAATTGTAAAGATTAGAGCAGAAATCAATCCAATTGAAACTAAAAAAGCAATAAAAAGAATTAATGAATCAAAAAGCTGGTTTTTTGAGAGAATAAACAAAATCAACAAACCTCTAGCTAACCTGATAAAGAAAAAGAAAGAAAAAAACCAAATTCATGCAAAAAAGACTGAAAATGAGGAAATTACTACAGATCCCATGAAAATTCAAAAGGTCATGAATACCTACTTTGAAAATCTCTACTCACATAGAGTGGAAAACACAGAGGAAATGGACAGATTTCTAGAAACATATGAACTACCAAAGATCAACCAAGAAAATATAGCAATTTTGAATAACCCAGTATCAGTTATTGAAATTGAAAATGTAATTAAAAACTTACCAACAAAGAAAATGGAGTGTCTTTGTTAGACATCCAGGTTCTGATGGATTTACAGCTGAATTCTACAAGAAATTTAGAGAAGATTTGATGCCAATACTCCTTAAAATCTTCAATGAAATTGAAAAGCAAACAGTCCTCACTAAATCATTCCTGGAGGCAAGTATCACTCTGATACCAAAACCAGAGAAAGACCCAAAAAAAGGAAAACTATAGACCAATCTCACTAATAAACAATGATGTAAAGATTCTCAATAAAATACTGACAAATAGAATGCAGCAAATCATCAAGAAGATTATACATCATGACCAAGAGGGATTCATTCCAGGAATGCAGGGATGGTTTAACACATGCAAATCAATAAATGTAATACACCACATCAACAGAGCCAAAAACAAAAACCACATGGTCATCTCAATAGTTACAGAAAAAGCTTTCAATAAAGTCCAACACATGTTCATGATAAACACCCTTCAGAAACTCAGAATGCATGGTGTCTCTTATAAAGGCCATCTATGAAAAACCAGCAGCCAACATTATAGTAAGTGGAAAAAAACTGAAAGCATTCATTTTATGTGTGTGTGTGTGTGTGTGTGTGTGTGCATGCATTTGCATCTGGGATCAAACTCATGACCTCACAGTTACCAGGGCAGGCCCTTAGCCAGATGAGCTAAACCCCAGAGCACAAGCTTTCACTTTAAAATTAGGAACAAGACAAGGATGTCCACTATAAACACTCCTATTCAAACTAGTTTTGGAAACACTAGCCAGGGCAATCAGAAAAGAGAGAGAAATAAAAGGAATAAAGATAAGACAGAAAGAAGTTAAATTATCACTATTTGCAGATGACATGATACTCTATATAGAAGACCCAAAAAATCCATTAAAAGACCACTAGCAGTAATAAACAAATTCATCAGGGTAGCTGGATACAAAGTCAGTGCTCAAAAATCAATAGCATTCCTGTACATAAACAATAAGCTCACCGAGAGAGAAATTATGAAAATATCACCCTTCACAATAGTGTGCAAAAAACCAACATACTTAGGAATCAACCTAACTAAGAATGTCAAAGACCTATATAATGAAAATTATACTATGCTAAAAAAAGAGATTGAAGAGGATATTAGAAAATGGAAGCATATTCCTTGCTCTTGGCTAGGAAGAACCAACATTGTGAAAATGGCCATACTCCCAAAACTGTTATACAGATTTAACACAATCCCAATCAAAATACCATTAATATACCTCAAAGATCTAGAGAAAACACTCCTAAAATTCATTTGAAAATAGAAGAAACCTAGAATAGCAAAGGCAATTTTGGGCAACAAAGACAAGACAGGAGGCATCTCAATTCCTGACTCGAAACTCTACTACAAAGCCACAGTGATAAAATCAGCCTGGTACTGGCAAAGAAATAGACCT
Source organism: Hydrochoerus hydrochaeris (assembly GCA_004027455.1). Classification (NCBI taxonomy): domain Eukaryota; kingdom Metazoa; phylum Chordata; class Mammalia; order Rodentia; family Hydrochaeridae; genus Hydrochoerus; species Hydrochoerus hydrochaeris. The sequence continues at coordinate 38,789 of PVLA01004356.1, read as the reverse complement.
GAGGGTCAATGGAACAGATTAGAAGATGTAAGCACAACTACAAAGACACTAAGCCACCTGATATTTGACAAAGGGGCTAAACATGTTCACTGGAAGGATAGCCTCTTTAATAAATGGTGTTGGAAAAATTGGCTCTCTACATGCCGAAGATTGAAATTAGACCCATGCATATCACTATGCACACCACTAAAGTCTAAATGGATCAAAGATCTAAATATTAAAACAGAAACACTAAATCTACTGGAAGACAAGGTAGGTAGAAGTCTTGGAGACATAGGGAAAGGCATAGAATTCATGAACAAAACACAAACTGCACGGGAAACACTTCAAAGAATCAACAACTGGGATCTCATATTATTGAAAAGTGTCTGCACTTCAAAAGAAATCATCAACAGAGTGAAAAGAAAACCCATAGAATTGGAAAGAATTTTATCCAGCAACCCCTCAGACAAAGGACTTATATCCAGAATATATAAAGAATTGAAAAACATCAAGCCACCCAAATTCAAAGACTCTCTCCAAAAATGATCATCTGAGATGAACACACAGTTCTCAGAGGAAGATATGCAAATGGCAAATAAATACATGAAGAAATGTTCACCATCACTGGTCATTTGAGAAATGCAAATTAAAACAGCACTGAGATTTCATCTCACTCCGGAAAGAATAGCTGCCATCAAAAAATTAACTGATAACAAATGTTGGCGAGGCTGCAGGGAATAAGGAATGCTGCTTCACTGTTGGTAGGAGTGCAGACTGGTACAGCCACTAAGGAAATCAGTATGGAGATTTCTCATAAGACTAGGATTGGAAGTTCCATTCAACCCAGCTATTCCCCTCCTGGGTATTTCTCCAGAAAATCCGAAAAGGTCATATCACAATGATATATGTGCCCCCATGTTCATAGCAGCAGAATTTGTAATAGCTAAATCTTGGAAACAACCAAAATGCCCATCAACTGCAGAGTGGATGAAAAAGATGTGGTATTTTATATAATGGCACTCCTCAAAGGATGATCTTGAGGCCTTCATATTGAAATGGAGGCAACTTGAGCCTATTCTCATAGGTGAAATAAATAAGAATCATATTTATAAATATCACACTGTATCTCTAGTGTAAAAAGTAATCAGAAATGTAGGAGTAATAAAACCCAAAATGTGTAATTGCTATTGTAAAAAAGAAGGAAAGAAAGTGCTCTAAAAGATATAACTGCATGTGTGTTTAAGTGTTTAGGATTGATAACCATATTACTGAGTTTTTGTTGAATCATTGAACAGAATTGTTTCAGTCTCACTATTTGAATGTCCACTTTGTATTCTTTAATTTCATAACTTGAACAACTATTTCTAAGAGGACAATATGTAATTTATCAACTAAAAAAAGTAATAAGAAATGTAGGAGCAATACAATCCAAAATATGTAATTTTTATTGTAAATAAAGAGAGAAAAAAGTACTCTTAAGGATAAAACTGTATGTACGTTTAAGTGTGTAGGATTGATAACCATATTACTAAGTGTTTGTTAGATCATTGAGCAGAACAGTTTGCAGCCTCATGGTTTGAAAGTCCACTTTGTGTGCTTTAATTCTGTAAATTGAACAACTATTCTAAGACGACAGTATGTAATTTGTCAACTAGTGATTTTTAGCGTTTATTTTATGTTGTTTCTCTTTTTTAATTTTGAATTATTGTTTCCTTTTTTTCTGTTTTGTTCTCTATAAATAAAAAAAAAGAAAGAAATAACTAGTAGCACCCATACTACAGCTTGGACATTAAGCTAATTTGAAATTTCTTCCACCAGATTAATTAGTTCATCAACCTTAATCTCAGTTTCCCAAGAAGTCTCAGGACTTGGACAAAATGTGTGTTAATACTGTTGGAGTAATATAAAACAGCTCAAAACCATAATAATCTGATGATTGTTCAAAGAATGGATAAATTTTCCATCATTTCTTCATGTCTCCTTTAGCGACACAGTTTCAGTCACCTCAAAGTTAAATTTTATTCTTTCATCTGGAGGGGTGTAAAGATTTTTGAATGCCTCAGATTTTTCAGTTCTTAATTTTATGAAATGCTTTGATCTAAACGTTATTCTGTCTCAGCTTTTTCCTTCTTATCTCCCTTAATTCTTGCTGCACTGATAACATAGACTTGTATTACTTTTTATTTTCAACATAATCTTTTTCCTATTACCATGTGCTAGACCAGAAAAATAAGGTACACTAAATGGATAGTATCTCTAGTCAGCTCAGCTCAGCAGAGGAAATATCATTTATCCAATCAACAACCACTTAATGATATATTTTCTGTGTAATGAAATATAGTCCAGAGATACAAGAAAATACAATTGTCTGATGGACTGAAATTAATCTAATTCTAATTTTTAAAGCTGAGTATTTAAAAATTGTAATTTTAATTATTGCTTTGTAATTGGCCCCCTCTGTTGGAATCTATCTAGTCAGTAATGTTTCTAAAATATTTATCAATTCCATTAGACATTTGAAGCATTCATCTTTTTCCCCCCTGAGAAATATTAGTTAAAGCTGCTCTTTTCTTTCTAGATTTATTTACCTTAAGGTCCTTTGAGACAGCATTAACTGTAAATTTCAGGATCCCTATTTTGCAAGTTTGTTGACACTGTACTTGATGGTCTACTTGCTGGAACTAGGATTTGTAGTGGATACAGGTCTTTATTTTTAAAGTACATAATTAAGAAACTGATTATGACATGTTAAACAAGTATTTGGAAGATGGAGGTCATCAAGTCTCATGAGTTGAATCTGGGTGAAATTTCACTACCTGAATGTATTACACACTACTTTCAGAAAGCAATTAAATATAATATTACTTTTCCAAATCCTGTCAGTCAGCACAGTACACAGTAAAGGAAAAAAAAAAAAAAAGAATGATTTTTTTTTTACTATCAACACAACTGTGTATCTCAGTCAATCCATGTTAAACAGAAAGATCTAAAGAATATTATATGAAAGGGAATATGAAATTCTCCAAGCAACTTTAAAATATAGAATTTTAAACCTACTGTTGCTTATCTAGTGCATTGTAAATCCTCATTTTTTTTCTGCTAATGGTCTCTGGAAATGTTTTGTAATGAGAAACAGATTCTGGTAATCCACATTGTGATCAAATTACTTTTGTCAGTATCTTTCATTTAGCAATTATTAAATATATAAAGCCCAAATGACAGGGAAAAAATGTTCATTTCTAAGCCACCCTGATTTTCAGCTGTCAGGGACTGATATAGAATGACTCATTGTGAGAACACAATTACAATCTTAAAATACTAATGGAGGAGTGCATAAATTGAATTTAAGGGGTTTTCACATCCATAAAGTACACTAAAGCTTACGTATAATGTGCCTACACTCCATGATTTTCTGTACAAGAAGTGAAATGCCTGAAAATTGGAAACTCCCGACCAATGGCACAGAAAGTATTATTTTCTACCTTTAGAAACGTTTCTCTCTTCTTCATTCATTGCCTTTTAAAAGGCTGATATAAATTAATATGTTTCTAACCACTTCATGGCATTCTGCACAGGGGGAATGTATTTTAACAGTTCTAAGCCTGAAATAAAACTTAGTCTGCTAGAAATGGGAAACGATAAGATCAAATTCACAGTATTTGGGGCTTTATCAACGTTGGGGCTAAGGGTCTTTTGTCTAAGATTTCTGTGGAGACCACAAAGATGGAAAAATAAGAGATCACTGTGCCTCACATTCTGAAGAGAAGTGACACATTCTCGTGGCTGACTTAACCAAAGATAGTGAAGCTGGTCCAGTGACTCTCAACCATTGTCAACTATCTTCAGCTCTCCAAATGAGGAGAGCACAATTCAAAACAGTCTGTAATTGGCCCCCTCTGTTGGAATCTATCTAGTCAGTAATGTTTCTAAGACAATGAATGAGCTACAGCCCTAGGGATTGACCTTTTCATTGTCCTCTCTTAAGGGAAGAAAGAATGCAGTGTTACAAGTTCTTAGGTCATCATTTTATACATGTTTCTCTGATAAAAGTTTAGAAAAATGATGTAACAGGCAAGTTGATTACCTGACCCTCCACCACCTATGGTCTCTATTATAGATGCGTAAAATCATTCCATGAACTGAGATTTAGTATCTCCACAATAATTCCATTTTAATGGGTTTTTTTAAGTATTAAGATATGTCTACTGACTGCTTCCTTAACTAAACCCAGAAAAACAATGACATGCTTTTAATGTGGTTTTTAAAAATAAGCTATTTTCTAGTTTCTGTTCAGATCATATAAATAAATCACTTTAAAAAATAAACTATAAATGTAAACAGGGATATGCTATATTTTTACTCTCTTGTCCATCTTCCTACTATAACATATATGTGACAATAAAATAAAGTCTCACTGAAAATAAATTATATGCTGTTTGAACAATTAGGAAATATTTTCTGTATTCTTTTCTAGTAAAGTGTGTGTGTACGCATGTGCATGTGTATGTGTGGTATAATATAAATGCAAAGGACCTAGGTACATTCATCAAATCACATTTAATAATTTATTTTCATGGAAATGGAATCTGCAGTATCCAGCACTGCCTACTAGCAATAGTATATATTACTCGGTATGAAAGAATAATTTCAGAAGTCTCAAAATTCTCACAATGTTAGAAAGCACATTTACAAGGGAATAATCTTTCAAAGGACAAACGTTACTGATACAATTGCAGTTTCTCTAATCAGCTGATCCAGGAGGCAAATATGTCTGAATTCAATCTTAGAATTTCCCAGTAAATAAGGACATGATAATGCCTGATCGGCCCTCAGTCACTTTGATAGGCACCGAATGTCAGTCTATATGTGAATGTGTGGAGTATCTTTCGCTGGTTGCTGAACTTCCTGCTGGTTTTTTTTATACTATCTGTGGTGCTTTAAGTGTTTCTCAGAAACTATACCCCTTATATTAATTTCCTAACCATTGTTATCACATTTACTGTTGTGGGACAGTTTTTTCACTAGTGAAATACATGATATTTTGTTCTAGCTAACCAATAATGAATACAGGCATAGGCAGAAAGAATTAACACTGTCTTATGCAAAAGAACTTAAAGATTGTCTTATGCACTTAGAAACCTGAACATGATTACATTTTTTTATATTTGACCTTGCCAATATCTTCACCAGAAAGTACCTATCACTAAGGTGCCACTTTTGACTTATTTTGGAAATAAATCAATTATGTGAAAAATGGACTCACATAATTAAGACGCTGATAGTAGTATTACTAGCAGTAATATACCAATGGAAGTACAAAAAGGAGTAGAGAAATATGATAAAATATATGAAACATTGGAGGTCTCTGTACAATAAAAGTTAACATCTCTCATGAGATTTGACAGAAATCCTTTCTCCAGAGTTCTAACAATTAGCAACCCGTGACTCTTGGTATTAACTACCTCACCTGATATTGGACCTGTAGGACTACATGGTTCATAATCAGAGACTTCACCATGTGGCGTTGGAGGCCATGGTATGTGACGAAAGCAACTTTGTACAATCCACTGAGGGATAAATAAAGTTCAGCTTGGTATTTTCATTCTTTGGTAATGAACGTGGCCTGCTCAACACACTGAGAACAGCCCTGGAATATCTCCATCCACATGCTAGCTGCAGCCTTTTATAAACAGCCTCAGGTAATAGCAAACATCTGGATAGGGATCAGGTCCAGAGAAGGAGCTAGCACTGAGGTCCTGGGTAGATAAACTCAGCCACCAAAGGACAAAGAGGAGAGCTCAGCCTGAAGATATCGTTAGATCTGCTGCTCATAGGGAAGAAAAGGATAGGCTAAAATAAGGAGAAAAATGAAAGAAAATGAAAAACTACTTGGAAAGACTTAAATTTGTTTAAAAACTCACATTTTAAAAATATATTAAGGGGCCAGGGATTTAGCTCAGTGGCTTAAATTCCTGCCTGGCAAGCGCAAATTCGTGAGTTCAATCTCCGGTACCAAATAATAATAATAATAATAATAAAATAATAATAATAAAGAAAATAAAATATATTAAGGAATCTATTACCCTATTATCTTACTGAACTTTCTTTATGCTGCACTTTGAAACAGAGTCATGTTAGGTTGATAAGTTACCTGGATGGGCTCCAACTTGTGATCCTTCTGTCCTAGCCTACAAGCGTGCAGGAATTACAGGCATAAAAACACCACCAGTGACCAGTTTATGAATTTACCAATAACATAATTGACAGTTTGGCCAAAAAATTTTGACTATGTCTCACTCAAATAATACCATGTGCCCACAGTTTTCTGTATTCATTCAAAAATATCTTTAGTGTATATAAACAAATGTAACTTTCTAAAAAGAAAGTAAAATAAAACAAATTAAGAATTTAGAGTTGTGTCAAGTATTAAGAGATTCTGCTCAGTTGGAGTTGTTTAAGGATGTTTGGCAATATTACTAAGTACTTTTGTCAATATTTCTAATACTGTTTGTCAAGGAGGATTGGGAAGTTAAAGAGTAACAAGATGGACTTCACATGTTTCATTATGAAGAATAGCACCTTCAGTTGCATATTTACAGAGCCAGAAATGATTCTTTAATGTAAGTGTCAGAAATTATTCAGCTTGCCCTTATTTTTCTTTAAAAGAAATTTTCTATCACTTATGCAACTATTAATTCGAATGACTATTATTGGTATTTTGGCACACCAAACACTCTTCACGTTGCTGTTAATTCAGAAATTAAAAAGGCAAATGCTGATGGCTACTTAGTTCCTGTATTCTGAGGAGGAGAGAGACAGAAGGAGAGAGAGAGAGACAGAGACAGAGATAGAGTGAGCAAGTACAGCACGGCAATGGTGGAAGATGACTCATGCAGAACAGTTGGGAAAGATTTCTCTGAAGAGATTTCATGAGTCATCCCAGTGAGGTAAAAAATCAGCCATGTGCGGGAATGAAGGGAAGCTCTGTTTCAAAGTAGCAGAGAGAATAGGAATACACATTTTGAGGTAGAATTTTTAGTAAGATTACTCAATGGGTTGGAGTAAGTGTTAAAAAATTGGTCTGAACAAGGAATCAAGCAAACATCATCATTTAATTTTACTTTTAGTCTGTGCTCTACATATCTGGTCAAAAAATGCACCTGTACCCCCAACTAACAATGCAAAATAATTCTTAGGCTTTGCAACCAAAGAAAAACTTCCACAGATCAATGTACATCAAAAGATAAAGTCTAGAATTCACTACTTAAATTAATTAAGTACCTGAAAAAGTTCAAATATCATAAAATCAAAGAAAAATGTTTCCCCCAAAATCTTTTTTCAGTATTTATCAATGTGGGAAAATTTGTTTAAATAAAATAATAACAAAAGAATGGAAAACTAAAGGTATTCTCCAAAGATGAAAATATATTTGGTTATACTGAAGATTGTTTACTAGAGGATAACTGTTCAGAGATCTGAGCTCTAATTCAGCCCTCTTCTTAATTATATAGGACAAAACAACACAAGTACCCATTGTGACCTTGAATAATATGCACTCAGGAACATAGTCTTTTCAGTGCTCAAATATGTGTTATTGTAACTATTTGAATATATTGTATTAGTTGTGATAATGTTCCTAAAGGACCACACCTTTAATAATTGTAACTATTTGAATATATTGTATTAGTTGTGATAATGTTCCTAAAGGACCACACCTTTCATAATAACTTTCATACTGAGTAAGTCAAACTTGAGAAATGTACATGACTTAATTTCATACAAGCAAATTTTTATGTTTTTGTAACTGCTGCCAAGATCTATTACATATTTTCAGAATACAATCAACAAGTAACTTAGTTTTCTTTTAGAAAAAAACTATGATCTGACGCACTGTATAGACAAGTATAATAACATGTGTAAGACAATATGGTGCCTTACAGAGTCATGTGCACAGAGCCAGAAAGACCCGGATGAGGAAGTCATTGATGCTACTTAAGGGTCAGAGACTGACATAGGACTACACACAACATTCTGTAGAGAACATACCAATAAGACATCAAAAAAAATAAAAAAAGAAGTGAAAGAAAAGGAAGAGGTAATACAGTATAAACAGTGATTATCACATGCCAAACTGCTTATTCAGTCTTGAAACAAATCTTGTGGGTTAAAATTAATATCTCTACGAGTTGGCAACCAAAACCTGAGAAATATTAATCAGGCTTATTCAGGCATACACCTTTACTAAGACATAGATTTTTTAAATTTTCTTTCCAATTCTCCTGAATTGTAGGGCTGACTGCCCAGCTTTCCATAGCTCACATCCATCTTTAGCTCCATCTTCTTTAGAAAGAAGAAGATGCCAGATCTAGGTGTATTTAACGGATGATGGCCTGGATCCTGCTCTCAGAAGTATAGTCATTATTTTCCAAAGAAAGTGAAAGGAAGGAATGTACCATGAATGTATAAAATAATGACCTCTGTTACATTTTTACAAATTATTATGGAATCGCATACTTTTATTGAAAAACATATGCTAGATATTGATCCTATAAGCTTTCACTCAACCACACATATTGAGGAACACAAAAATTTTATTGAATTAAAAGAATAATTTTCTGTGAAGATTAAATATAAAGTTTAGGCACAAAACTCAAAATTAATAGATACTATGGTTTCTCCATTGAAAAATGCAGGTGTAGAACCCAAAAAAGAAAAATTAGTCTCTGGATATATCATCAAATAAATCTGGCACATAGAATTTTATATCAGCAAACATAATTTTCCTGAGGCAAGTATTTCTATAACCCAAAATATAGTGTACAGAGTCTGAATGTCTGTATTTACATCATGGCTTCTTCATTTATAAGCTGCATGAATATGTAAAATACAAATTGTTTATATCTCAGGGTATGGTGGTGAAAACACATTTCACAGTCACAGACATGAATTACCATTCCCACTCTGCTTCTAGAAGGCTAGGGATATTTTGACCAAATTATTTTCTTTATTGATGCCAATGTCCTTATCTCAAAAAACAAACATAAATGTAGCCCCTATTACACAGTGTTGCGGAATGAAATTATGTCAAATACTCAAAAGAATTTGAGTCATCTATTGATTAAGAAATAAAAATCTGCCAAGACAATGTATAGACTTGCATCCCTTCTATAAAACTGACAAAGGCTTTCCAGCCAATGTAGAAGAGTAGCTATCTTCAAATAATGAGCCTACCCTTTATAGACACTACTACTACTTTATACACACTACTAAGATAGAAGGTGTATGTATAATTTTACCACTGATATTGATTCGGTCATAGTTAATTTCACCCAATGTGTTGGACTAATAATAAACATAAGACTTAATAATTTAAAAGTTGAGTCTAAGAGTCATAGCTCTAAAACCTAGAGATGTCAGTATTTTCTTGAGAAGATGCTTTCTTTAGAGAAGCATCAATTAAATGAACAGAATTTAACTTAGCTCTTCTTAGAATATCTTCCTAGATTTACAGGAATAAAATGGAAGTAGAGATGAGTGAGGGTTGTATACCGAGCCTGTACATTTATTGAGAAGGGAAAAGAGGAATTACTCTCCTGGAACTGAGAATCCAGTGCCGCTTTTAACTATCAGTAGTAATGAAAATCGTCTTTTCCTGAGGAATGTAAGTTACTCTCTCGCTGGTCTTCCTCATTGCATCCATTTAAAATGAATTCGCCATGTGCAAAAATGATGAAAAAATGAGTCTAAATGTGTGCACAGTCTGAAGGAGTAATGCTGATATTCTTACTTCCTTTTCTCCTCATTTGTTTTGCCCAAATAGGATTGTGTGTAGGGGTGGGGCGGTATGGGTATGTGATCCTATAACAAAATGATAAGTTATTGTATGGAAATGTATGAGTGTGAATTAGCACCGATGTAGGTGAAAGTGGAAGAATTTAAAGGGGAAGTCATGATGAAGCCGGTTACAGAGATTGGTACAGAATGAGTTAGGATCCATAGAAAATGAGAACATTTTGGAATGGCTGAACTAACATGGAAAGACTATTTGGTTTGGAGAGAAAAGATTTCCTGAACTGTGCCTATGGCTGCGAGGAAAGGGAGAGGAAACAGGTTTGGAAGGATTTGCCTCCTGCACAGAGTTCCAAATGCAATCCAGGTGGGCGATTGATCACGTGACTGTGGACAATGAAGAGAAGTCACTTAAAACATCACTGCCGCAAATTTTTTTCTGTAGGCGATTTGCTAACCCATCTCGGGTATTTTGAAAGGATGATTAATTAAAACATCCCCAGCAGAATTTATGCACCTGTTCTGCCTACAGGAAGTGGATACACATTTTCACTTTCAATTCTTCATTTGTTAATATAAGGAATTAAGATATAAAGAGTGATTATATTCTGGAATATTGATAGTAGTGGGATCACATGTATCAAATGATAAGCACATATGTAAAGTGTAATAAAAAGTTTTAGCATAAGGAAATAGTCAATATATTTCATGCTTATATTTGCTTATTGCTAATATTAAATTGTTTTTCATTTATAAGAAACAAAAAAATCACATTAAAAGTGACTCACGTTATATGAGTATTAGGATCATGTTTAATTGTAGAAATGTTTCTTTGAAATATTATTCTGTAATTCCTGACATTGAGTTGCACTTAATAGATATTTACTGAATGAATAGATGAAAAAATAAAAGCTATTTATCATCTCTGAAAATGCATTTCTACCTAACCTGTTTTACAGGAAATGCATAAACTTATAACAAAGTACACATCACTTTGGAGAAATTCTCAATACAAAGTTCTCCCATCAGTTATTAAGGGGGCAGCAGAGGCAAAGGGGAAAGAAATTTGGAAAGCAAGGAGAAACATGGAGTGAGAAAGAAGAGTAAATCTCACCTGTCACAGCTGACTCCAAAGCTGGGCTGCGTTGTTCACCCTGAATATGTTTACTTGCAGAAGGTGTGATGTCATGAGGTGTGTAGATGGGCAATAAGTTAATGATGTCTTTCTATATTTTATTTCTTACCCTCTGCCCAAAGAAATAATGATTCACAGAAATAATTTTTTTAAATGATGAGCCAGTTTTGGTAATAAACTGTTTCCTGCTTTGAACAAAGAAATATTGATTCTAATTTTTAATTGTACTGTGAGATGCTGAAAAGAACTATCTTGAAAAGACACTTAAAATCAGATAACCTCTCTCTCTTTCGCTGTCTCTCTGTTTCTCCCTCTCTTTCTGTCTCTCTGTTTCTCTATCTCTGTTTCACTTACTTAAATTGAGTTGGTTGGCCTGGAGTACTTTTACCTCCATTGGATATTTGGCAATGCTTTCAGTCATTTTGTTATCATTACAAGAAAATGCTGCTTCTCTCTAGTGAGCAGTGGTCAGGGATATGGCTACACACATGGCCTAGAAGTGCACTAAGAAAAAAGAATTTCTGAGACCAAATGTTAAAGGTATTCTGGTTGAGAAACTTTGCATAGTAAGAGTTTGTAGTAAGGCTGGGCATGGTGGTGCATGCCTGTAATCTCAGCCTTTGGCAGGCTGAGGCAGGAGGATGGCCATGAGCCAGCTAGGCTAAATAGTGAGATTCTGCAAAAAAAAAAAAAAAGCTCATGATAGAAATTTTAAATTTTCTGAAGATTTAGCTCAGTGGCATGAGCACCTGCCTGGCAAGCACCAAGTTATGAGTTCAATCCAAGGGAAAAAAAAACCCCTCTAAATTTACTTGATTATTATCAACATAAATTTTGTATCAAGTACATAAAATTTTTATATATGTGTGCATATATATAAATACAAATAAAATATTATGTCACTATGGTGTTTGCCATAACCACCTTGTAAATTTTACCTTTCTTATTTGAGGCAGATAGTTCTTTATTGAAAAGATATACTGAGAATATTTTGTCCTGTTTTGCAAATATCTAAAGGGCAAATAAGTGGATAGAATGCAAAATAGAGAAATAAAATGATAGACAATGATAATGATTACATTAATGATATATATATATATATTTAAGTAATCTCAAATTCATATAGATACATAAATCTACACACACACAAAAGTAGAGCAAGTTCTGACTTGATGATGCTTTGACTTATGAAGTACTACTTCTTAAACTTTAGAGAAATTATCATCCATATTTGAAACGTTTTTTAAAACACAACTGACTTTGACATTCTGATGCAGTTGCCTTTGGCAGAGCCCTGGAAATTCCTTAGGCAAAGCCAAGTGAGCTTAAGCTTTTGAGAAATCCTTTATGTTTTGAGAGTCACTGAATTGAGCGATAAATATATTAGAAGGAGAAGTGACATGGGAAACAAAATTTTGATACCTGTAAGGAATTAGAACCAAGATGGAAAAGACCCAAGATAACTGATGTGTCCTCTTGGCAGTCTCCTCTGCTTTGCAGTTACAGAGAACTTGTGCCGTCTGGATGCTGGCAATTGTCTCCACAGCCCTCTCTCTTCTTCTTGCTGTTGCTCTTCTTGTAATTTCAACAGTGGATCCCTTCATGCTATTAGTGTACCCATGCTGCCACTTATGAAGCGATAATGCAGTTTACCATGCCACCATGGAGTGACCATGGATTGCAGATTATTTGGTACTCATATGAGTTTCCTGGTTCTATTTTCTTCATGAATATTTTCAAACTAGCTATAACTTGTTTATCAGCCTTTTTTTTTTAGATTCTGTGACTTTTCTCAAGAAAATGGTAGCTCATCACAATAAACATGTTCTATTTATTAGACCAAACTGAGATCTAATCTTCAATCACTCTCTGCCTTGCACTGTTATTGGCTATATATTTCTTCACTTCTTAGAATTACAAATTGTCATTGATCATTGTCAAGAATTGAATGTCCTTTAAACTATCATTTACTATGCATCAGTAAACATTTATGACACATTTACAACTCTTAACCATATTTCATTAAACAAAGCAGTTGTTATTGAAAAATTTATTAATACTCATAAGTAATCTTTATATGAGGAAACTACTTTGGATTGGAAGTAATTCTTGAATATCACCATATCACAGTATTGAATCTATCCACTTGTATAACTGGCTCTGGATATGCATATATTATTTCATTAGTGTTATAATATGCACCAGAGGTAAGTTTTTCCACTATGTTTAATTTTTAGCAGGTAACTTTGCAATCTTAGTGGAGGCTTTCCTCATTTTGCAGAGCAATGATGTGTGTGTGTACGTGTGTGAGCCTGAATATTACTGAAATAGCTGCAAAGTAGAAAGGAGAACTTGCACACCTTTTTCTCTTGAAGGCTCAAGGTCAGAATTCATGAGATAATTTCTGTCTAGGATTCAAAGCTTTCAGAGACTTGAACAACTTTATTTTTAGGCAGTGAAATATCTGACCAATGATGCTTGTCATGATTATTGCAAATAATATTCTAGTTAAACACTAGAAATCGATGGAGAAGATCATCTCATGCTAGCTCTCTAACATTATGGAACTAGAATGGATAATTAAAAGAAGGTTATTTACTTTAGAGCACATCTCCTCAAAGCTTACTAAGTGCAGGGCAGTGGGAAATTCTATCCTAGTTTTTTCCTGCTAAATTTTGCTCTAGGACATCATTTTAGAGCAACAAAATCTGTCACAGACAGATTTATTTAAAAACAAATCAACTGAAGGAGTACATGACAGTTCTGCACTGGAGAGGATTCTTATCTTCTTTAGTGAGTCACCACTTTGCTCGGAATCTGTCTCTTATTTGCATGCTGGGACAATGATACTGCAGTCCCTATAAATATCAGATTTTCTGATTACAGTGTCTACGGCTGTACAAAGAAAATATGTTTAATTTTGGTATACAGTCACTGATTACCTCATGTTTATCAGAAAATAATTTCAGTGTGGAAATATTTGGTCAGTTCCAAAAGGATTCAGCTTGCAATAGTCGCTGCAATAAAATCGACAAATAATTAAGCAAAAAACACATTAAGACACATAAGCTCAATACTAAATGCAATCTGACTGCCGGGTCTTGACTATACCAACTCCCTCTCACGCAAGTACTGCCAGGCAGAAGCTCTTCATGACACATTTCAGTATGAATTTGACAGTCAATTTGAAAGTGACTGTCTGAACCCCCACCCCAAATTTAATTACCGCTGCATCTGTTGGGATGCAGCTTGTGATAATAAGCTGCTACTCACATGGCGTTGCTGGCAAGGTTGTCGCCTCCGCATTGATGCCCAGGAAGTGGCTTCCCAAGCAGTCTGGTGGTCATCACACTCAAGCTGTTCCATCTCACCATGCTTCATTTTGCAGCAAAAACTGGTTGTTGACTGAAACAGAAGCTGAGGGAATAGTAACATGTAATCTTCCTCTGCAGAGAAGGAGAAAGAAATAAGTGAAGTGTTAACTGGGCCGTTTGCAGAGCTGCTAACCCGTAGAGTAAGTCCAGGGATTGATACAACCCATGCTTCTCCAGCCTTGTTCACCAAGGTCAATCTAACACCACAACTGACCACGAAGACTTTGGCTCCTTTTCTCCTCTTCCCACAATCCCTCTCTCTCTCTCTTTCTCTCTCTCTCTCTCTCTCTCTCTCTCTCTCTCTGCCTCTCTCTCACTCTTTCCCCTCTCTGTTTCTCTTCTCTCTCTCTCTTTCTATCCTCCCCCTTTTCTTTCCTCCTACTCTCACCTTTCTCTCTCTCATAGGCTGTTCATTGTTTCATTCCAACTTTTACATATTTTGAGCAGGCATTATTTAACTTCCTGTTTCACCCTTGCTAGTACCACTTGTTCTAATATTAAAGAACATATGAGACTTTTAGTTTTCTAGTGTAAAATTAAACTACAGCTCTCATAGAGGACACTTAATAAGATTTTATCATTCAGTTCCAATCAATTCCCAGTTGCATAGCAAAGTTTCCCAAACCTAGAGTGCTACGATTATCCAAAAGTTATCCCAGAGTTTTAAATCCATATTCCTTCTGTAAAATGTATTTCAGGTAATGAACCTCAGGGTAGCTGCAGCAAGATGCTAGCAAAAGTAAAGACAAAGAAAGAGGAGAAAACGAGAAGGAAAGAGTATGGAAGGGGAAAGGGAAGAAAGAGACAGAGGGAGAGAGGGAAAGGAATATTTAGGAAAGAAGTGAAAGCTATTCTCAGGGCAGTTTCAGGGTATTTACAAATATCCTATGGAAATAGGAATTTGAATGTATGGACTCTTAGGAGAGAATGAACTCTGTGTCAAAGTGATGTTCTCTTTATTTGTATGACTTATACAATATTCACATCAAAACTTTAACACAGCATTGATTGTCATCCATAATTTATATAAAGAAAAGTGATACTAGAAGAGGAAAACAACTTGTTCACAGGGTAATACAGCCACAAATTTGTAGTGAGCATGCAAGCATAGGTCATGTTTTCTATCTCATTGTCTCAAATTATTTTTAGATGTAATTTGAAGCATGCACACATCATGTTGATATAAGCTACCTTTCTGTTAAGAATAGTTTTGAATAAATATATGTTGTATGAACAGGCTTCCTTCTTTCTCAGATTTTTCTTATGATACTGCATCTTTCTTCAAGTACATTCACTCTTTCATTGGCATTTATTCTGTGAGCAAAAAAGAAAAAGAAATGAAACATAATCATATTCGTGCTGGTTTAAATAAAATATCCTTGAAATAATATGAGACCTGAAAGGCTATGTTTTATTCCTTTGTATTTGCCACATAAAATGGTAACGCTTTTTTCATTGGAGGTGCAGTGTAAATGGTCCACCTATCTATTGTTTTTATTGTCATTTGTCCAACAAAATGGGATTAGTTTGTATAGGGAGCAAGATTCATCACTTGTGACATTTTCAGGATATCTAACATCTGGATCTCCAAGAACACACTGATAAAATGTAATGAAGAACTAAATTTTGTTTTATATTTTAGTCATTAAAGACCCCCCAATGCTATTGCAAAGATGTTATCACTTAATAGCTATGCACAACAAATATGAGTCAGACAGACTGAGTTTTCACTCTTAATCCTTTGGTTAGCAAGTGTGAAGTCTTAGTAAATTATTTTATTTCCCTATCGATGTTACAGCCCTTCTAGAATAATGCCAAAATTCCTAGTTTATGTTGTAAGGAATGAATTAGCAAATTACAGAAAGTGCAAAGCAGAATGATGTAAGAAAATCAACAAATATTGCTTATGATAGTGGTGCAAAATTGTCTAATTAAGTGACATTTAAGGATGGATAAGAAATGTTTCTGTTTGTTATATTAATATCATATTTCCAGTCAAGGATGTTTATAATTAATTTTGAATGATAAATCCCTATGTTACATTATTTTTCTTAGTTTTTCTTATGTTTTTCAAGTGCATGACTCAATATCTCTGTACTGCTGATTTCTCCATGATATTATATGTATCTTCTAATATTTATGTTTATTCATGGTAAGCATGAGAACAGCAGAATTCTATGCTAATGGTGGCAGGAAGTAGAGAGCTAAACAGAGCACTTAAAAGGCAGGAAATAAGAATTCTTGACTTCTGTTTCCTGATCAGTCACTGAGATGTTAATTGAATGTAGACAGATACTTTAATTAAACTTAATGAGTGCTTGTTTCCTAGAAAAGCCTGCCTCGTCATCAGATGAGTTTTCAAGTTTACAGATACAGTTTTGTAACTCTGGTGGTTTAAGTGTTTCGTCAAAATAACCACTTTGGAGTTTCACTTGATTCTTGTGATATTTTCTTTTCTCCATAATAATAGGGAAACAGTTAAAATGCACTGTGTAAATTTAAGTGAAGATATCCAACCTTATCAAAAACAGGAAACACTCAATTAGGAATGAAAAACTGTGAAAGAAATAAAAGGAATACAGATAGGAAAAGAAGAAGTTAAACTGTTGTTATTTGCAAATGACATGATATTCTACATATAAGACTCCGAAAAGTCCACCAAAAGATTACTAAACAAAATCATTAATGTAACTGGATACAAATTCAACACTCAAAAATCAGTAGCATTCCTGTTCATGAGTTAAAAACTCTCTGAGAGAAAAATCAGAAAAACAACACCTTTCACTATAGCATACAAAAAAAATGAATTACCTAAAAATCAATCTTACAAAGTAAAAGTCCTCTTTATAGAAAACTACAGTATTCTGGAAAAGGGAGATTGAAGGAGTTATTAGAAAATGAAGATATATTACATGTTTTTGGGTAAGAGGAAGCAATATAGTGAAAATGGCCATACTTCCAAAACTGTTATACAGACTCAATCCAATCCAAAATCAAAGTTCAAATATTATATCTCACAGGATTAGTGAAAACAACCCTAAAATTCATCTGGAACCAGAAGAGACCTAGAATAGCAAAGGCAATGCTGGTCAACAAAGACAAGGCAGAGGGCATCACAATCCCTGACCTGAAATTATACTATAAATCCATTGTGATAAAACAGCATGGTATTGGCAAAAAGACACACTTGAAGATCAATGCAGCAGATTGCAAGCCAAAGAAACAATCCTAGACACAGTAAGCCACCTTATCTTTGACAAAGACGCCAAACACATTCACTGGAAGAAAGATAGCCTCTTTAGTAAATGGTGCTGGAAAAACTGATTCTACACATGTTGACAATTAAAACTGGACCCATATCTTTCACCATGCACTAAACTAAAATTAAAATGGGTCAAAGATCTTAATATTAAAACAGAAACATTAAATCTGCTGGAAGATAAAGTAAGTAAAAGTCTTGAAGTCATTGGTGTAGGCAAAGACTTTATAAATAAAATCCTGATTACATAGGAACTGTGACAAAGAATCAACAACTGTAATCTCATCCTATTGAAAATCTTTTGCACACCAAGAGAAACCACCAACAGAGTGAAGAGATAAGCCATAATGTGGGAGAAAGTGTTTGCTGGCTGTACTTCAGACAAAGGATTACTATCAGGAACATATGAAGAACTCAAAAAAATCAGTCCTCCTAGACTTAAATATCAAACTCAAAAATAGGCATCTGATATGAATACACATTTCTCAGATGAAGAAATGCAAATATCAAATAAATATGTGAAAAATGTTCAGCATCACTGGATGTTCAAGAGATGCAAATTAAAACAACACTAAGACTCTACCTCAACCTGGAAAGAATGGTTAGTATCATGAAATCAAGCAGCAACAAATGCTGGAGGGGCTGTGGGGAAGAAGGAACACTTCTCTACTGTGGGTGAGGGTACAAACTGGTTCAACTATTGTGCCAATCAGTATGAAGATTGCCCAAAAATATAACACTAGAGGTCCCATTCAATTTAATGGTTCCCCTCTGGGTGTCTTCCCAAAATAATTAAAAACATCATAATCATACCACAGTGATATATGTGCAACCATATTTATAGCAGTAAAATTTGTAATGATTAGATCTTGGAAACAAGCTAAATGCCCATAGACTGAGGAATGGATAAATAAAATGTGGTAATTTTATACAATGGAGTACTACTCAACTGCAAAGAAGGATAAGCTGGAGACTTTTATACATAAATGGATGCAATGTAAGATCATGCTCATAAGTGAAATAAATCAGACACACATTTGTAAACATCATATTGTCTTACTATTGTGAGAAGCTGAAAAAACAGCATATGTATTTGTATATATGTATATGTATGTAGTTTTAAAATAGTTAAGCTAGTTATATTGCTGAGTTCTCTGAGCTCATTGAAGAGAAAGATGTGCACTGGTATTGTTCAGACACTTGAATGTAGATGTCTTGTGTTCTGAGTTAATGATTTTGGGATGCCAAAGTACAGTGTATGCACCATTATTGCTCACTGATTGAGGTGTTCTGAAATTTTGTTTTCTTTTTCTATTTGAAATAAAATGGATTTGAAAACAAAATAAATGAATAATAAAATATCGCAATTTTCAGAATAGGAAAAAGAAGCACAATCTAACAGAACTCATTTCGTTACTTGTGAGATCTATAGTATAACTTTTGTGCATCTTTAAGAATAAGAGTAGGAAAGCATTGAAACATAAGACATTTGTTCAAGCTAGAAGCTCTTGAGTGAAGTCACACTAGCATTTTATTTTAGATTAGACCTCTTATGAAAAATGAGTCCAGTCTTATGATTAAAGTATTTATAATGATCCTTTAAGTCAGTATGGGTTTAGTGTGTTTAAAATAGTAAAAATATCTCTAAATTGGGCTAGAGAAACTTGTTTATGCAGAAAAATTATGAATATCTAGAGATTTTATAGGGAATTAAAAAATTATAAATCTAAAGGAACAGATGCAGAATATATTTGCGAAGTAAAAGTGCTTTTAAATTCATATGTATGCAAATATATGACTCGTTGCCAATTCTGTTTGACAGTAGTCTGCTATCGTTAAAGCAGCACCATAGCAGTACCTCTTGTAGCATTTAGTGTGAGTGATGCATTAAGTAATCACAATAATTATGCTGCTTGTGTGAAGACTGTGCTTTCAGAACCACTCCCGTAGATCAAAGATCGGGATATTTTCCTATGCGGGGCCAGATAGTAAACAATGCTGGCTTTGTGGATCATGGAGTCTCAGTTGCAGCTACTCAACTCTACTTTATTCATCACACAATATAAGAATGAGCACGACTGTGCTCTGAGAAAATGTGTTAATATATAACTTGATCCAGAATATTTATTCTACTCTTAGCTACTTCCCCATATAGCCAATATTCTGATTCACGTGTATTAAAATATATATTTATATGTAGTGTATGCAAAGATAATGGAGAGTCCATTAAATAATTTCGTCTAAATTTTCCTATTTTCTTAAATAGAATATTATAAAATAATCACACTTTCATAACATCACACCAGATATATGATTTCAGTGTGTCATCAGTAAGATATAAAAAATCAACTGCAGAAAACTTCAAGTAAGTAGTGAACATGCCTCTGTAGATCTATGAGAATTTACACATGTTGTAGTGCATGTGTGTTTTGCTCAGAGTAATTCTCTTTGAAAATATTCCACTTATCCAATTAATTATAACTATCTTCCTTTTCCATTTGTTGTCTGCTAACAGGTAAAATTGTCCTTTTCTTGTCCAAGTTCACAGTTACCACTCTGGGATAAAGACCACTCTCCTTTCTTCTCTGATTTGGTTTTTGGCAATGGTGATCAGTTTGCTTCCTTGACTTCACAGCACTAATTTGATATCACTTTTAGAGTACTTATATCTTTATCATTTATTGAATGCATATCACTTCTTATTTAGGTGTATCATGACTTGTAATTAGATTGCATATTTCTTTGTAATATTGTTTATATATACTTGCTTTGTTATCCCTGATCATGTGTTCAGAATTCAACCCACCTTGGTTTGATGATGACTGAATCTAGTTCAGAAAGCAAAGTCAATTTATAGCACAGCTTCAATTGATACAGGTGTTTTGTGTCTCTGGTTTACATTTTCTTTCATAAATAAAAACTACTTTTAGTAAAAAAAAATATACAGAAATTAAATTGTTAAGATTCATTAGACTACAGTAGCAATTTTAAGATGGCCTGTTTCAGACATTATTAGCAATCACAAGTGTACTGAAAAAGTATTTTCAAAATTCTAAGTGAAAATGTATTTATTTTTGTACAGTCTTCACCTAAACCCTCTTTGAAATAACTGAGAAAAGAAAATGCATTTGTCTTTTTTCTTCAAAGGACTTCAGAAATTACATAGCAATTAATTTGTCGCTTAGGTTTTCCATTCATTATATTGTTTGGGTTTAATTTGCTTTACACTTTTCAATCATTGCTCTTGTCTTAGGTCTTCATTACTGAGTAAAACATAAACTTACAACTATTACCTGGATCCTTGCAGCCAAAGTACATCTGAAAAGAAATGAAAAATGATGTGCAATTAATATTCAAGGTAATATTTAAGAGAAGTTCAAATATTATTTATTCAATGTGAATAACTGTGGCATTATTTTATTTTGAAGTACAAAGATGCTTATAAATAACAAATTTTAAAAAACAATATCAGAATAATAGGTAATAGTAGTGTACAAATTTAGAGAGGTTCGTAAACTAGTGAATAGAGATTGAGCATGGCCTATCTTCCTCTGTCTTGCTTTCATAAAGGATGTGGGGAAAACCAGCGAGAACCTTTGTGAGAAGAGCTAGTATCAGGGTGTCCTAGTACACAAAGGCAGGTTCATTTTACAAAGTAGGTCAAAATGCTTTTCATAGGCACCATGACTGTGTTACTTTCCTGCCACTTAGTGCAAAGAGGCGAAGATGTACTACAATGCGTGGTGTCATCCAGCACAGCAAAGGTACCCTGAGTGTCCTGAAGATTTTCAAATATATAAAAGACTAGCTACTTGCAAAATAATGGAAGATGACATATAGTAATAATGATCAGGATTAGAGCGATTATAATAACGGAGAGAACATCTGTAACTTACCTGAGTTGGAAAAGAAAGAATTATCTGACACAGAGGAGAGGACTAATACAACAAGATAAAAATGAGAATGCTAAACATTTTATGTGACAGCACGAAGAAGGGTCTAAAGCCTGAGCAGACCCTGACTCCCATTTCCTCCTCCCTCACAGATGGGCTCAGAGCCTGGGGTCAGTGAATCAGCCCAGACAGGCAGAAGTGTTTCTGGAAGCCTGGGTAAAAGGCTCCTGCGGGTTCCTGGACCCTGAAGTGGCCGTTGAGTCGGGGTAGGGAAAGCGTCTTCAAGGTTTTCCTTTTCTCTCTGGTTAGGAGGTCTGCAGAAAATCTCTACCCAATGTTTCAGAGAAAGAAATGTAGGCACTGAAGCACTGGGACAGTATGTGTAAGATCGTGACTAAGAGATGGTGGAAATAGGGTTTGCCAAGGCTGTAGCTGTAACTGATTTCAGAGTGTGGTGCCCAAGACTACAGGGCAGGATTCCCCTGTAGACCTCCAGGTAAAACCCCAATAAGGTCCTATGTCAAACAGAAGCAGAAAACACATAGGCATTATGATGGGAAGCCAGGCTTTTCACAACGTGCTTTTGTAGCACAAATCCTGGGCAATACATATTCCTAAGGGTTTTACAAATGATTGACCAGGTAATTCCTATAAAATCACCTAGACAGATATTACCACTTTCATTTTACAGATGAGCAGTGTGAATGTGGATACAATAATTTTCTAAGATAAAGCTGGCCAAACTAGTAAGATGCAGAGCCAGGAGTTGAACCTAAGAAATCTACCATGAGAGTCTGTGCTCCAAAATACCACAGGGTACTCATTTTCTCTCTGTGTCAAAAATCTAATACTATTTCCATAGCAATGTTAAATATTTTTGTAGGGTTATATTATTCAGTGAGCCTTCTAGAAATATAACTATAAAGCAAAAAATATATTATATATATATATATGTATATATATACACTCATACATATAAATGTAATAGGTGGAAATGTTACACTGACTTTCAGAGCTTACTAAAATTGTACATTATTTCAGAAAATTATATTTATAATGGCAGCAATGTTCATGGTTCATGAGTTGTGAGCATTTATGCCTGTATCACCTTGTTTGCTGTGAACTATGTAAGTCACTATCTGAGTACTGAACTGTAGCCCTTAGCATCATGGTGAACACTGATGAGTTGAAATGTGTATTTACTGTTTCATGCCATTCGGTGTTTTTGTTTTTGTGGATGTCAGGTTTACTAAAATAAGATTTTACACAAAAAAATTAAAACTTCTTAACATACAATACCATAGATTTTAGTAAACAAATACAGTTGTGTATTTACTAACAGCTATAAAACAGTTTCCAGAAGAACTGAACATATCTTACCGCAGCAACAGATGTGCACCCATATTTATAATGCACAATTTATAATATTTAAACGTTGGAAACAACACAAATGCCCATTGGCCAAGGAATGTATAAAAGAGATGCAGTATTTTTATGTAATGGAGTACTACACAATCACAAAGGAGGATAAACACAAGATTTTTATAAGTAAATGGATGCTACAAAGTCCAGAGTCAAAAGTGAAATAGATCAGACTTACATGGGTAAACATCACGCTGTCTCCCTAATGTAAGAAACTGATAGAGAAAATAATATTCAAAAAATTTTATATTTTATATATATATATATATATAACCAAGATAATTGTACTACTCATGCTGTTGGTTCATTGCACTGAAAGAACAGTTAGTGCTTAAAGTTTTTGATCAATTTTGCATGCCTACATCTGGTAATCTGCACAAATATTTTGAAGACAACAATATGCCATATAATAACCATTTTTAATTTCCTGTCACCCTGTTTCAAAATTCTGTATTGTTTTTGTTTTTATTCTCTTTTTAAGGAAACAATCTTACAAACAAAATATATGAAGTAGGTTCATCAAACCTCTAGAATTCTTTCATATCTTTTTGTAGATTTGAAATTCACCATGTAAATGATACTGTATATGTGATCCACTGATCCACAGTAAGAACATATCAGTTTTTCTTTTCATTTTTATTGCTGAAAGTCATCCTTTAAATGGATTTACCTTAATTATTGCCTCTAGAAATGTTTACTTGTAATTTGTGTGTGAACATCACTTTATTTATTTTATAAATGATGAATATGATAGGCATGTTTTACTTTTTCAGAATCTATAAAGAGTTTTTCAAAAATGCTATTACATTTCAATATTCACACTAGTAAGATATGATTGTACTATGAATGTTTCATCCTCACTACTAATTAGTTTGATCAAGATTATTTGAATTGCTTATAATTGACTTGTTGTATAGGAGTATTATATTGTGTTTTATTTTTAATTTTGATTTGCCTTATGTTGAGAACTTTTTCAAGTGCTTATTTACAATTTATACATCTTCTTTTGTGAATTGTCTGTTCAAAAATGCACAGAACTCTATTTTCAGTCATTTTTCTTAAAATTTATGAGCTTTCTTAATATTTTCTCAATACAAATATTCTCAGTTTCTGGCTTTTTTAATATTAAAAATGCCATTTGCCAGTTGAATTCAAACTTTTGAAATTATTTTATGAATCATGCCTTCAGCATTATGTCCATGTTGTTTTGTCTAAAGCAAGATCAACAAGTGTTTTTGTTCAGTGCTTATTTTTATGAATTTTGTATTTTGGAATTCAAGCTTAGCTCTTTGGTGCATGAGGTATCAGTGCAGAATCATTCATACTCTTTGATTGCTACTGTTCCAAAACCAGTTATAGAAAACTTTATTCTTTCACTATCAAATGACCTTGTGCCTTTGTCAAAAATGAATTTTGGTGCACAAATGTGTGTCTATTTCCAGCCTCTTTATTGTGCCCTGATTGATCTAGGTCTCTGTCTCTCTGCCAGCTCTACACCTCCTGGATTGCATGCTTTTATAGTAAGTCTCAGAATCAGGTACTGTGAGCTCGCCAGCTTTGTCCCTTGTGAAAATTACTTTGGCTCTTCTATTTCCTGTACTTTCACATAAACAATTTAGAATCAACCCGTTGATTTCAAAAAAGAAATTTAAACCATTTCCTGAAGTTTCTCTTCAGGGTTATGTTCATTCTGTAGGTTAATGTGATGATAATTTATTTCTCAACAATACTGAGTCTTTCAATCCATTCTTATGATATATCTCTTTGTGTGTTTAGATCTTTTTGGCTTATTTGTTATTGTTTAAAAGCATGTTACACTTTTCAGCTTGCAGATCTTACACACATGTTGATCATTTCATAACAAAGGACTTCACTATAAGTAATATCACCTTTATGTAAATTTCATATAATTTCATCAACAGTATACAGAAACATTTTGAGTTATATAACTAACATATCTCCTAGATAAAAAGAGCTAAACTATTAGAAATCACCATCCTAGTTTATTTAAATGATTATTAGGGGTTATTTTGCCAAAAAAAATGAGAGGACCTGAAGACTGGCCAGTAGCTGTCTGAGTGATCAGCCTTGAAATGATAGCCTTCTAGACTCAGTCCAAGGTTGTGGAAACAACAGACTCACAATGTAGTTGAATTTTGGAGGTTCTTAGAAGAAAAACTCAGTCAAATTACTTCTCAATTTCCAATTGTTGGCTGAATAAGAAACATTCTGCTCTATGTATATTGCAGAGTACTACTGGACAGAAAAAAATCGTCACAGTACAAATACATGAAATAACATTACACATCGGAAACATCACATTGAAGGGGAGGAAGCCAGACCACATAAAATGTATGGGGTCTAATTTTCATTTTAACCAATTTTTAGAAAATTTGAACTAATATATAGTCAGGCAGATCAGTGATTTCCTCTGTCTGATTGGAAAGCGGTGAATTGCAAAGGAACAAAGATCTTCATGAATGTGGGCCATCTGTGTGTTCATTCCAGCAGTAGCTGCACCAGGATAGACCTCTGTCAAAGTTTCTTTCGGTGTATAGTCTCAGTAGAAACAGTTCATGTTATCCAAATTGTGTATTTATGTTTGATTTTTAAAATATGTTATTTGATTCAGTAAGTGAAAGTGCTAAGGATAGGTGAGAAGCAAATGGAAACCATTAACTCTGAAGTAGAACTGTCAGAACTCTAATGCCCATCATTACCACAGCATATTACATGTGTCATATTCAAAAAGTATCTCTGCTTTTTTTCTCCCTTCTATAAAATGGGGGTAAAATCAACCTATCCGAGTTAGCATAAGTTAAAATGAAACAAATACTAAAATACTAATCTCTAATAGATAATTCTTTCTTCCATTTGACTTTTTAGGAATTGTTATTTTTGTCTTGACTATGTTTTAGAGTTGATTCCAACTGTGTAAGTTATTTTACTGCTGAAATATAAGCATCATTTCTCACTAGTTTGAAGTATATCTTTTTCTTTTTATCATTCATACATTTAAATAGACTAAATGTTATTTGCATACAGCATGAGTTGCATTTCTTTCATGAGAGATTGTCCAGGGTTTAACTTTTGAATTGCGTGTGTGTGTGTGAATACATACGAGTTTCCGGAATAATAAAACTCAAATGCCAAAGATGACATCATGCTCCATCTCCTGTCTAAGTGTGTGTCGTTAAAGGGTTCAGCAAAGATCAAAGCAGGAAGATTTTCAAAGGAGACCTGGCTATAGAAACTGTGACTTCCATTCTTAGGACTTCTTAACTGATTGCTTTTTGCTTTCTGGCACCTGTAAGGTGAACTCTCAAAACAGTTTGAAAAGGTTGTTGTTAATGGAACTATAAGAACAGCAATATATTCAACAGAATTGATTTATATTAAATGGAATTAAAATCTGCAATTAAGCCTCATTTAACTTTACTTCTAAAAAAAAAAAACAGAAAAACAACTTTGCAAAATCTTGATTTGCTGACTCAGTCAAGGGGGCTCTGGCACAGGTAGGTAGGATTTTCTCCTTTAGCAATACAAATGCACAACCCATACTAAGCCCTAAGCATGTTGTCAGCTGACTGAGACACTTCTTAAATTACATTCCCAGTTTTCCCTTTCTTTTGGAAATGTCTCATTAAACAAGGTTTTGCTTCACTTTTGAGTGTGCCATGGTTTCCTATGACAATGGCGCTAAATAAGGACAGCAATGACATAGCTGCTCTTTACTAACCACAGTCTAGAATCTTTCCATATATCACCTTTAATTCTCATGGATGCTTCAGGAGGCTGATAGGCATACTCCCTTCATCTTATTTATGAAAGGAATGAAGCTCAGACATTATTTTTTCTTCAGAGCCCATAAGAAGCTTGAAAGCTGGAATTTGATTTTAGGAAAATTGATTTGTGTCAATATTTTTGACACTACTGAAACCTGAAGCAGAGATTTGGTGAGCACCAGAAAACTGAGCAATTGATCGAGGTGTATATCTATACTAAACAAGGATGGTTCTCCCCAAAATGAACCAACACGTAGTCAAGTATGTTGCTCTTTGTAAATTGGAGCTTCTCATTCTGGGCACGTATAAGGTCCATGTCCCATTTTCCTGAAGCAAATGCCAACTCTTGCTTCTTTCTTGAAGCAAGAGATTAATATTTCCCCTATTATTTCCAGGTTCCATGCTTGCTGTCAAATAATATCGTTTTGCTATCTTGATGGATATGGGTCAAAATGCTATTCTTAGTCTATGATTTTTATTAACAGTAGGTTGAGTTGATGAAATAAATTATCTTGATAGTCAGTTCTCCTGAAGCACTTGGACAAAAGAATGTGTTTATGTTTCAAGAAATGTATCAGTTATCCTTCTTTTAGATTAAGAAAAATGATGATGAGACAGGGGAAGGTGTATATTCTCATATAAAATCACAGGTTTTTCTGGAGGGGCAGTAATTGTGATTGAGCACATTGTCTTCACAATGAGCTACTTTACCAGCCTTTTTGGATTTTTTTTTTTTTTTTTTTAGCATGGTGTTGCTAAATTGCTCAAGCTGGGCTTGAAGTTGAGATTGTCCTGGCTGAGCCTCCCAGAGTGCTGGAATTAAAGGCGTAGGCTACCAAGCCAGGCTATTTAGACTTAACTAGACCAAGAAACATGTAGAAGAGCTGTAAGTTTGTCTACACAAATGTCACTTAATCCACTGTCTCTCACTGGGGCTCTTTGGGTCTAGTTGGCAACCATGCAAATTTGGGAACTCAGTCTTTTAAGTAAAATCTGGACTTTATGGTAAATATTATTTTCTCTGTGACATAAAAGGAACTATTAAACTATGCTACATTTAGTTTTATTTTTAACTACAATATCCTTTATGTTATTTTCAAATGTAAAGAGCACTTTCAGTCAGGGATTTAGCTCAGTGGCATAAGCATCTGCCCAGAAAGCATGAGGTCATGAGTTTGATCCTTGGTACAAAATTAAAAAAAAAAAAAAGTAATTTCACTTCTATTTCACCAACAGTGGCTATATTTTATGCTCTTTTTTAAAGAAGACTTTATAAATTTTTAAAAAATTTTAGCTGTTCATGAACCAATTTCCCTAGCAAAGTAATTAGCATGACTGCATATTGAGTTGTTAGAACTGGAAATTGAAACATACATGAACATACACGAAAACATGATTGTTAAGTGCTAAGCGACATGATTGCTAAACAAAAGGTATCATCAGTATCTATCAGTGAAATTCTTTTATTTTCAACAAGTTGTGAAAGTTTTAAGCATCCTGCAAGTCTTTTTAGGGAGAATGAAGAATAATATTTATTATCATAGGTTGTAATGTAGTCACAATGAATTGAGTCATTTAATAAACAATATTTAGGTTTTAAAAAAGAAATCAGAGTGATGATCTGGTTTAAAACTTGGCTTATAGTCAAGTAGGTTGCACTTAAATTTGGTTTCCATACATTACTGATAATAATATCTTCACAGTCTTTTTATCAGAAGCAAATCAGATTAATGTGGATGAACTACCTGGTTGTTATTTTTTATTACCACTACCATGTCTTTGAATAAGAGCACTGGCTTGGGCAGGTCATCAATCCACTTATCCCTTAGGTATGCGAGTGATTAATTCAGTGAGAAGTTTCACAGACTAACAGGGTAGCAATGCCATAATTATGCCAGATTTTATTTTGATTATTATGAGTATCACCCCATTCTCTTGTCTGGAAATTAGTGAAATAAGCCTCAGTTGAGCCATACTACAAGACAGTGAATTTTATTCCTGGAGATTGCACTCCAGAGACAAAGGCAGTAAATGCCTAATATGTTTCGGCAGATCATTTTTATGCGCAGAAAACTACTGCCAATAATAAATTGTCCAAACAGAGTTATAATTATGATATATTTGTGTTCAAGACACACTCCACTTTTCTTTCTCATGCTGCCAGGAAAAACAAAAGGAAACAATATTACATTGCTATATATTATATACATATTTTTGATGTACATATTCATTTTTCAACTAGGATTATACAGTGCTATGCTCAAAAACAGGCCCAGCACATGGTATTAATTTGATAAATCAGTATAATTAAATGTGACTGCTCAATAAATGTGACTGGACAATAGATTTGTCCAATCGTCTGTTTACTGTGGAGAGTGCATTAGCGGTCACCTTCAGAGACACTGGGGCATTCACAAATCTTCTGAGTGTACTGTAAGACTGTAAGTGCCTGCGTCTTTGAAGGTCAGTGGAGATTTACAACACGGTTTGGCAAATGCAAGCAGATGTGATATATCACTTCCAATGGACGCTTGAAGGCACAGTATCTCCTTCGCACTCTGCTATCACGCTCCAGCGGTAATCACCGGAGCAGACGTGGATGCGGATATGGACACGGTCTGACTTTCATCTG
The DNA here is from genome assembly GCA_004027455.1 of Hydrochoerus hydrochaeris. Classification (NCBI taxonomy): domain Eukaryota; kingdom Metazoa; phylum Chordata; class Mammalia; order Rodentia; family Hydrochaeridae; genus Hydrochoerus; species Hydrochoerus hydrochaeris. Next base: position 9,518 of record PVLA01004356.1, on the reverse strand, counting down.
ACTGTTATGCTCAGCACAGCCCCATTGACATTCAGCCTGACGGAGAAACAAGCAGCCATTGTGTTTGCCGCTGGGACATGAGTGTAGCTGCCTCTGGAGTATGCAGTTACTAAATTAATCGCTTGTGTATTTGACCTTTCAGAGTTGCTTACTTTTTTATAAATCTTGATTATTACGTCATCATTGGGAGTAGATAAAATCTAATGTTTCCACACGTCGTGATTTATATTTAGCCTTTGTTTCTCTAAATTTATAATTACTTCAAAATAAAAAGTTAAAAATGGAATGTTTAATAATTAAAAACATACACAGCTCAAAGTCCAATGAATTTATTTGCACACACTGACATAAAGTTTGCATTTATGATTGAATTAAAAACTGACTTGGATTTCAGCTCAATTTGGCTTGAAAACTAAAACTGCTCTTTAAAAGTCAATCTTAAAGGGGGGAGGGAAGTGAATCAGAAAATTGCAATTCCTTTAGTTTAACATTTTAATTCAAACATGTAGAGTGTTCCCCCTCTACTTATACAGTCATATATATATATATATATATATATATAAAATATTTTAATAGCAATCTTGTTTGCACTTAAGCAAATCCTACTGATTGAATGTCTGTTTCAATGTCATCTCAGACAACAATTCCCTATTGCTTACACTCATTTAATTTTGTTGATTGGTCATGTTTATGGCAACAAGTATTTTATCTTTGCGTTGATTGTCCTAGATGTGATAAATTGACAATAGTCATCCTTCACATCTGTCTGTGGTGGCATTGATTATGTTTTCTTGAACACTGGTGAGAGGTCATCATCTGTGCATAGCCCTGAGTATATATAGCCTAAATGTTTAGTAAGTAAATGAATTAGTTTTTCTTGCACAGAATTCAATGTGGAAATTCTCTGAGAAGTTAATAACAAAAACTACTGTAGACACTGATGTGTGTAACTGGTAAAATTGAGTATCCCCTTCTCCAAGAATAGTGCTTTGGCAAAACAAAAACAGACATAGAAGCAGTTTTCAAAATTGTTTTAAAAATATGCTCTTGTTAACTAGACTATCAGGACTCATTATAGTTTCACCATTATGGCATGACATAGGTAAAAAAAAATTAAGGCATTTGCTTAAAAATAAATGTGCAAATGAGAATGTATGAAAACTAAAGTAATTTGACCAAGTACATTTAGGTACATAGGAGGGGGTGGGTATTATATATTAGGTTCACGTTCACAAAAACTGGCGCAGCATCTGCTCAGAAGAAGTAATCAATAGATACGTGTAGCATGCGTTAATCAGACCTGGTTTACAGAGCAGACATGAGGTCTGAGATTAAACTTGGGTTCTGACTGTGAAACTGTATTAGAAGAAAGAACATGTAGAGGAAAATATAAAGAAGTGCTTTACCAATTGCCATACCTTATTTTCAGATAAAATTTGTGCTAAACCTGCCTGATAAATAACTCAAACTAATTACAAATATGTAGAACCAAAAATATAAACCTTTGTTACCTGTAACTTGTTATAATGGAAAGAACAAGCCCCTTTTAATTACACTGTTATTCAAATAACATTGATTCAAACAGCATTAAATAATAAACAAACTACACGATTGTCAAAATTTGACTGTGATGTGCTTTACTACTGAGCTTGTGAAAACAATGTATAAAGGTATAACCCCCAACCTCACACTGTGTAACTTTGTCTCACTCTTTGACAAATGGTACTTAATAATTTTTTCCTACATGGAATGAGGCTCCTTTGAAATAAAGAGTGATAGCAAGCCATGTTTAGGACAAAGGTTCTATTTATCAGAACTCTATGTAAAAGTTCTATTAAAATTGCTTCATTTTACATAGGGAAACCTACATTCTTATTTCATTTGCCCCCTTTTTACATTTTTGTTTTCCTCTTTTTAAAAAACAAATATTTGTAAAGAAAGTATCTGTCAATTAAAAGTTTTAGGAATCAAAGTTCTCAAGGCTTGCAATAAATAACCACACAATTTACAAAGACAAAAAAATATAATAAACAAAAAAGAAAACTGGGAATATAAAGGTCATAAGATCTAATAAGGAAATATACAGTAGTTATATTTTAAAATCAGACCAAATGGTGGGCTTTACATTAATGCATTTCAGTGTTCAGATCAAAGGGTCAATTTTGTAGAAACACAACTTACTTGAAATAAGGTTAAACAAAAAACCTAAATAGCCCTAATATCATTATAAGACTATAACTATAATTAATAGAGAAAAATTCTTCACTTAACAAACCAGGACTATTTTCCCATGTTGCATAATAAATAAGTATAACTCCATCATATATAAAACAATTTTAGAGATTGGAAAACTGAGGAATGCATTCAACTCCTTTTGTCAGACTAGAGTAATTTTGTACCAAATAGAACAAGGACTTTACATAAAAGCACAGTCCCATGTAACTCTGAACAGAATTGCTAAACATCACAGTCAGATAGCCAATTAACTTCAGCACTATAGGAAGAATGTATCATCAGTAGGTAAATTTGATTCTACAAATGCAAAACAGATTTCAGATATTTCCTAATATAATCTACCATATTAATAGTTGGGAAACATGCAGTAATCTAATGGAACAAGCAAGAATACTGAAATAATTTATAAAAAATATTTTTGGTAGAACTATTATGTGCTGGATTTTTTGAAGTTTTAGTAAAATCATCTCAAAATAATGAATAAATTTATTGTCACATGATAGTAAATGAATTACAAAATTTAAGATTTAATATTTTGGGGTTGGGGATACAGCTTTGTGCACAGTGCCTGGCAAATATGAGTTCCTGAGTTTGATTCCCAATACCAAAAAAAAAAGGTTTAATATTTTAAGATTGGAAAACTAGTAAATAAGGAATGTTAGATGTATAAAAACAACCTAAATATTGTCTAAAGGATGTTCAAAGATATTTCATATATATAGACATATATATTCCTATGTTATATCTACATATATACACAAAGGTAAGAAATACAATGTAAATGGATACAATATCTGTGTAACATACAATAGAATATTTTGCAGTTTTTAAAAATTAAAATAATCTATTTAGGATCACATAAATAAACTTATATGTCATTATGCTCAATAAAATAAATGAGATCCACAAGTAAAAATACTGTCTGATCTTCATATACAAAGTAAAACGTCAAATATGCAGAAAGAGGAAAGAAAGAAAGCTATTAGTTGTTGAAGTTCATGGAAGAAATAAGAGATATAGATAAAACTGTAGGGTTTAGCAGTGGAGAAGGATGAAACCACAGACTAATGTATAGCATAAAAACTAAAATTAGCTATGTATCATTACAATATACACTGGAAATTTATTGAAGTGAGTAGATGTTGAATACTCTTACTGCAAAAAAATAATGATGGCTTTACAAGACAATAGGTCTGTACATTACCCTCACTACAGTACCCACCTTGCTAAGTATAAATGCATCACAATACACTGTAATTGGGAACACCTTAAGGATATACAGCAGCAAAGAATGTGATGGCTAAAGTCATTTCAGATGTAATAGAAGCTCCAGGAGCTTTTGAATGTAGTTTAGTGTCATTTCACTCCAGGATAAAGCCATGGCAGATGAGGACAATCAAAAAATCTTCCAAGAATGAAATTCAATTGTAAGGGCAGAGATAATAGAGAAAAGTTAAAATGAAATGAAAATTTAACTATAAAAGAGGGGGAAAGCTGAGCTACAATGTTTTGGATTGTGTAAGGTATGTGTTCATTTCTGTCAGTCCGTAAATGAGAAAATTCTAAAGCAATGAAGCAAATTTAATTTTAATCTGATCACTTTTATTCTTTTAAGCAGAAAGAAAGCTATTCTCAATTATGCATGGTAACAAACTAATCTTAAATGCTATTACTGCATTTAAATTTTCTGCAACATTATAATAAGGAAAACATATTTGAAGAGTAGGATATATCTAAATTTAAAAAGAACCAAAAGTTTGGTGGAGAAAGGAATATTTTAGAATATCACTGAACAGATAAGGGGAGAGAGACAGAAACAGAGACAGAGACAGAGAGAGTCAGAGAAAGACAGAGACAGAGAGGATCAAAGCGGAACAACAGGAACCCAATCTAGATCTTGAACGTAATGAGTTATACCTGCTCACTAACCACAGCAAGCGTGGTACTTTCAGAGCTGCGAACACACAGAAAAGCCCCCTTTCTTTATGTCATTCTGCAAGGGTTGAGGCCAAATGAATTTGATTTACCACAGGGCTGGTTAGGTTGAAGTGTGGCACAGATTTCGTTTACTTTATTAAAATACATCAAAGAGTAATTCAGTACCTTCCCTTTAACTGGGGCAGTACCCTGAAACCTGGGTGAACACAGTGTCTCTGCCTCATTGTGAGATGTGCTGTCTTGGGTTGGTGGAAGACTGCCACTCCTCTACCCCTAGCTGCCGGTTCCTTCTTCTCAGAGGAGTTAACTGAGCTCTCCATATCCACTCTATACCTTTTCTTGTCCCTACTAGTGTTGCAGTTCTACTCCTTCCTGAACTAAACTCCAAAATCCAAAAGTTCCACAACTAGAGAAAGTAACTTCATGTTGCCCATCACCTGTGCTGCAACTCGAAAAGGAGAAGAAATCTGCCATGGATTGATGAAAGAAAAATGAGCTGAGATTGTAATGAAATATTGATAACCACATGTGTTCAAGTATGACAATTAATAGTGGATAATCTATCTCCCATAGGTATTAATTAGATGTTCAAGAAGGGAACCAAAAAGAGAAATCAAGACAAGATAGTGGGAGAAATAAGACCCAAGGACATGTAGGACCCCAGAAGGAGTCCATAATCTACAAAAAGGAGAAAACAACAAATTCTATTAGATGCACTCAAGGCTTGTGCTAAAGCTGAGAGAGAAGAGCTAAAAATACTTTTCTTCAAATTCCACTATTTTGCAGGATTTTCATTATTTCCAGAAATGCTGTTGCAAGACGTGACACCTCACAGCAATTTGTTCATGCCAGATTGTTAAAATTACCTGGGATGCTTCATGGAAAGGGTCAGACCTGAGCAGTATGGCAGGACTAGTAGCAACAAGACAAAGCAGAGGGTGGGTAAGGAGGTTCAAGATGACTCTGTGGGACCAATGACAAGGCAACTGGGTGCTAAGAGAGTGAGCTGTCTCCAGCAATCCAAAGCAGCACATCACAGCCAAGAGGATACAGAGCTCTCTGTCATCAGATGTTACATGGCAGTCCCAAGTAAAAAGAAAATCCCAATTCACCTTGTAACATACTGTAATGACATCAACCGAATCTGCAGAGCAATGGTGTCAACGCAGCTCCATTACGAAGCTAATCCATTTGGCTTCTACCCTTACGGTATGACATAGGCTAAAACCCCATTCTTGAGATAAACATCATTTTCTTCAGCTTGTTTTCTTCTTTTAGAAAAAAAAAAGTCTGTTCTACAGTTAAAGATATGTGTCAAGAAACAGAGAATGTACCTTAATTTAGTATGTCTGTGCAACAGTTACCTATTTCAATGGAACATCTCAAGGACTTTTCAAAAGAAAATTTCATTACACTACAAAGTAAATAATAAAAACATTTCCTGAATTCAGTGATTAAAAACTACATATAAATAAAGATGCATTTCCATAATGCCATAAATATAATAATACATTTATTAAACAACTTTTGGGTTAAAGGGTAAATGTAAATAGGTTGTAGTATTATTTGAAAGTAAAGACAACAAGTGCGGACACCAAAAATTGTAGAATGTTATCAATAAAAATGAAACAATAAATCTATCATTAGTCTTAGACAATGCACAAAATTGCTAATTTGTGAATATATACCACTTGGAAATTTAACCCAACACTCTTTAATATTATCAACTAGAATCTAGTAGCATGTTAAAAGATAAATGTTAATTTCGGTATTGCAAGTGCAGTTTAATGGTCAGATGATCATAACTATGAACAAAAATAACATATATAAATGGATTTTAAAATAAGTATATACGGTAATTTCCAAAGACTTAGAGAACGCATTTGCCAAAAATCATCATACACAAAGATGAAAATACACTCAGTAAAATAAGACTTAATGGACCTATCATGAACATAATAAAATATATATCTTAATCAATAAACAAGCACTTTATTTAAAAAGAAAACACTGTGTCCATTTCTTTTATACTCAAGAAAATGATAGTTTGTTGCCAAAAGAAGGAAGAAAGGAAAGAAGAAGGAAGAAAGGAGGGAGAGGGGAGGAAGGAAAAGAGAAAAGAAAGGAGAGGAGAAGAAGGAAAGAAAAAGAAAAAAAGAAAAGAAAAGAAGAAAAAAGCAAAAGAGTGTTATTGTTTAGATCTAGGATGTTTCTAAGGTGCTCATGTGTTTGGAATTAGGTGCAGTTTTTGGCAGGTGGTTTGATCAGAGGGGCTCTGTACTCTTCAGAGGATTAATCCACCGATAAATGTCTAACTAAGTGTGCAGATAAGAGCTGGGGCCTGGTGTGAAGCGTAGGGCCACTGGGGTGAGACCCAGAAGGATGGATCTATCTCCTCAGCTCCTCCGTCCTTTCTGCTTCCTGGGCGCCCTGATGTGAGCAGCTCTCCTCCGTCTCCACCAGGCTCTTGCACAATGTGGTTTCTGCCTGGTAACTGACTAACCATGGAGTCAACCTACTGAAGCCAGGAGCCAAAATAAACCTCTTCTCCTTTAAATCGTGGATGTCAGATATTGTGACTCAGTGATATGAAAACTAAGAAGACAATGTGTAAACACAAATGCCTGGAAATCATATATGCTCAATAATCTAATTAAAGTAAGCTTGTTCAAAGTAAGATAAAAATGCAAATATATTGTCTACAAAGTTATCAGTGAAAAAATACTTACATATTGTCCACAAAAGACATGCCTTTCGGTTCCTTATGAGAGATATATGGTTAGCACACAAACATTAAACTTAAATAACTTCTAAAATACATAAGAATTGGTAAAATATGTGAACTTACAGATTTTAAGACAAAAATCATTAGTGGAATATAAAATAGGTATTCATAGTAAATATAAAGTTCAGTTATCCTGGAAGATACAAACAATTCTAATTCTATTGATTTAAATATATAGCAAGTTATATGCAACAGAACATTTGATGAATACAAAAGAAAAACTAACAAGCCTATAGGCATTCTGGAATAAGAGTCTCTCAACAGTTGGTAGACTTAGCAAACAAATTGAATCTTTATAAATTCAGATAACTTTAATAATGCCACTAGCGTATTTTCTCTCTTTGAACTTAAACAATCTATCATAAAATGATAGATTGTACATTCTTTTCAAGTTCATGTAAATGCATATTATATATATATATATATATATATATACATATATATGTATATGATGTGAAAATATAAGTCTTACGAATTTCAGTGGTATTATAATTATAGAGTACTCTATCATCAGAATAGTGATAATTCAAAAAGCAATAGGTAAAAAGCACAATTAGAAAAGGATACCCTTGAAATTTTTCAGTAAATTCTGAGTCTGGAGATGCAGTTCAGCGGTAGCACACTCATCAAGTGTATACAAAGTCCTACTTGCAATGCCCAGTGCTGCAAAACAAAACAAAGAAAAGAATCTGCCATAATAAAGATCTGTATTTATTATTTTTTTATTTTATTCTTTTTATCAGTTATGGTCACACTTCAGCACTTCTTTTTTTCTGACTTTTATTAGTACATATTGATTAGTGCAGAACGATTACATTCACTGTAGGGAATTTATACATGTGCATAATACATTTTAGTATTCCCTGCCCCCTTGCCTTTACCTCCCCTTTTTATTTTTCCAGCTTCAGATTCACTTTTTTATAACACATTACAAAGTTAGTTAACATATATACAGATTGAAAACAGGCTAGTAGGCCAAAGAACACATAAAACATATAAGGTAGCTGTACTAAGTCAAGATACACTTGACTTCAGCACTGCTTGATGCTTGTACGTTTTCCCATCATAAATATGCTGTATTTTTCCTGTTTAATTATTTATCCTTGAATTCTACTTTGTGGTGGGTTTTATTTGGTTAGTCCAAGGCTGGAAAATTCATTTTTTATCCTTCACTTCCCATCTTTTCTGTCATTTTGCTTTATATGTATCTTCTGTAAGCTGACAAATGGATGTAGTATTTACTATTGGCTTTTAATAGGTAAATTTAACCCATTTGCATTTATTGTTTAGTGATACAATTACTTCTGCCATACTATTTCATATTTCTGTTTTTTTCTCTTGTTGTCTTAGCTTTATTTTTGCCTTTTATTGAATTGGTCCCATTTATTTTTAAATTATAAAAAAAAAGAAATTACAATTATGAAGTTTCTGATTCAAATCATAATTTAAAATGATATTTTAAATTTATCCTAAATTTATGAGATGAGATTGTGGTGATTAAAAGAAAATAATCATTTTTAATTAGTGCACTAAAAAATAAAGGAAAACCTGAAAAACTGTTTAATTGATCTTCTCACTCAAGAAGCAAGGATAAAGATAAAATCAATAGAAATCATCATAATAGGAAGAAAAATGTAAGAAGTCAATGAAAGAGAGCCAATAAAACAAACAGTAAGACAAAAATAAAATATGTGAGAAAACAGTACAAATGGGAGTTCTATAGAAGTAATAACCACATGCAGAAGACATAGACTTCAAATAAAAGAAAGGAAAATGTCACTATAGAATCTAAGTCATTGTGATACAACTATCATATACAAAGAAATTATGAAGAACTGAGATAATAAAATTCAGTGTATGTGAAACAAACAGACTTTTAAGAAAAAATGGTTGACAAAAAAGAAATAGAAATTATGAAAAATTTATATCTTTTCTAAATTGAATATATAATTATGCCTTCTTATAAAAATGTCAGAGATATTTTATGTGTATCGTGAACTGAATTCTAAAACTGTGAAGTGAAACTTTAAAAAATCTTAGAAAAATATTTCATAGGCCTAAACATAGAGGACATATATTTCAATTTTTTTTTCATCAGGATCTTACTCTAATTCAGGCTGAACTTGAAGGAAAGGTGATTCTCTTACCTAAGCCTCTTGAGTGCTAGGATTACAGTCATGTGCCAGAGTCCAGCTGCGGCAGGGCTAGGGTTTCCCAAAGATGGACAGGGAGTCAGCGAGTGAGAGACAGAAGACACTGCACACCAGTCTGTGAGTGAATCTGAATCCGCTTTATTTTTTAGAAGCTGGAATATATATTTGCTAACCTTTAGCAGCCACCCCCAGCCCCAAGCAGGAAGCGCCCCAGGCTTAGGGCCAGGCAGGGACAATCCTAAACAATAGGTTTTAATTAACTCTTTTTACATCTCAATCTTGTTACTTAGTTAGCTTGGGAAATGTAAGCCGATGCACCTGGATGCCTGCAGGAGGAAGAGATGTGTGAGGCTATTGTGCCGCTCCCTACATTGTTTCCCTTATCACTTATGGGAGTATGGCAGTCC
>PVLA01004355.1:127138-179480 GCA_004027455.1 Hydrochoerus hydrochaeris | reverse complement strand
AACACCAGGCAGAGTGAAAATGACAAAACAAAAAAGCAAAATGCAGTCTCAAACATATAGTTCACCGGAAGCAAGTATAGGAGATATTGAAATAGAGGACCCCAAAAGTAACACAGTGGGAATCTCTGAAAAGATAGCCAGTGAAATAAAAAAAACAACTGCATCAGGCTATAGAGGAAATCAAATTAGAAGTAGTTTCCCATGTAAAGATAGAAATAACAACTGTAGTAAAGGAGTTGTTGAATGAAGCTAAAGAACTAGAGAAAAAAGTACATGAGCATGGGAAACTGATTGAAACTTTAAATGAACAATATAGAAAACAAGCAGAATTCATGAAACAAACTCAAAGAGACATCCAAGAAACAAAAAATTCTACTGAAAGTATGCAAAACTGCCTAAAGGAAGCTGAGGATAGGATTTCAGACCTTGAGGACAGGATCACAGTTAGTGATCAAGAAAGGACAGAACTTTAAAAAATAACAAAGCAGCATGAAATGACAATCCAGAAGCTTCATGATGATGCCAAGAGCAACAATATAAGAATAATGGGCATTAGCGAAGATACAGGAGTGCAGGCAAATAACATACATAAAGTATTTACAGAAATAATAGCAGAAAATTTCCCAAACATGGGGAAAGAATCTGATATGCAGATAAGTGAGGCATATAGAACACCAAACAGTCACAATCAACATAAATCCACACCCAGACACACAATAATTAAGATCTCAGACATACAGCATAAAAACAGAATATTAAAAGCTGTCAGAGAAAAGACACAACTCACCTATCAGGGAAAGCCCATTAGAATCATGGCAGACTTTTCAGCACAAGCCCTCAAGTCAAGAAGAGCTTGGAGTGAGATACTTCAAGCCCTGAAGGAGAACAACCTTCAACCCAGACTGATGTATGAAGCAAAACTTTCACTCAAATTTAATGGAGAAACAAGATACTTCCAAGACAAAGAACAACTGAAGAAATTCATGTTCACCAAACCAACCGTAGAAAGAGTACTGAAGGACATACTAGACAGAGATGAAAATGACCACAATCCCCAAAACAACAACAGAAAGAAACCTCCAGGTAGGATGAGCAATTAAATAAGAGGAAAAGAAGAAAGAAACAACTGGAACATAACATGGCAAAGTCGAGCCAGTACATATCAGTGCTATCCATAAATATAAATGGCCTCAATTCACCTATAAAAAGAAATAGGTTGACAGAATAGATCAAGAAACAGGACCCCACAATATGCTGTATACAAGAAACACATCTGACCCAAAAGGAAACTCATAGATTAAAAGTCAAAGGATGGAAAACAGTATTCCATGTAACAGGAACCCAGAAAAAAGCAGGGGTAGCTATTCTATTTGCAGACAATGTGAACTTCAAACCTGAAATGATTAAAAGAGATAGAGAAGGTCACTACATACTTGTTAGTGGTAAAATTCAAGAGGAAGAACTAACAATTATAAATATATATATGCCAAATACAGGACCACCCAACTATATAAGACAGATACTAATGGACATGAAAAACCAAATACACAAGAACACAATTATAACAGGAGATCTTAACAGCCCATTGTCACAAAGAGATAGATCAACAAGACAAAAAGTCAGCAAAGAAATAACAGAATGGAATCATACCTGTGAGCAATTGGACTTAGTAGATGTTTACAGAGTATTCCACCCAAGCACATCAGAATACACATTTTTCTCTTCTGCACATGGGACATTCTCCAAAATAGACCATATATTATCCCATAAAACATTCTTAAGTAAATGCAAAGATACTGAAATCATATCATGCATAATATCTGACCATAGTGGACTGAAATTGGAAATTAATGGCAAAAGAAATTGTAAAACCTACATAAATACATGGAAATTAAATAACAGCCTTTTGAACAACCAGTGGGCTACAGATGAAGTTAAAGAAGAAATAAAACAATACCTACAATTCAATGAAAATATAGCAACAACATACTGTAATCTGTGGGATGCAATGAAAGCAGTCTTAAGAGGGAAATATATAGCAATAAACTGTCATATCAAGAAAACAGAACGAGCACAAATAATAATGCTCCATCTCAAGCTTCTAGAAAAAGAAGAGCAAGCTAAACCCAAAGCTCATAGAAGAGAGGAAATTGTAAAGATTAGAGCAGAAAGCAATGCAATTGAAACTAAAAAAAATACAAAGAATTAATGAATCAAAAAGCTGGTTTTTTGAGAGAATAAACAAAATTGACCAACCACTAGCTATCCTTATCAAGAGAAAGAAAGAAAAAACCCAAATTCATGCAATAAGAACTGAAAAGGGAGAAATTACTACAGATCCCATGGAAATTCAAAAGACCATGAATACCTACTTTGAAAATCTCTGCTCACATAGAGTGGAAAACACAGAGGAAATGGACAGATTTCTAGAAACATATGAACTACCAAAGCTCAACCAAGAAGATATAGCAATTTTGAACAACCCAATATCAGCTATTGAAATTGAAAATGTAATTAAAAACTTACCAACAAAGAAAAGTCCAGGTCCTGATGGATTCACAGCTGAATTTTACAAGAAATTTAGAGAAGATTTGATGCCAGTACTGCTTAAACTCTTCCATGAAATTGAGAAAAAAGCAATCCTCCCTAAATCATTCCTGGAGGCAAGTATTACTGTAATACGAAAACCAGAGAAAGATCCAACCAAAAAAGAGAACTATAGGCCAATCTCACTAATGAACATTGATGCAAAGATTCTCAACAAAATACTGGCAAATAGAATGCAGCAAATCATCAAGAAGATTATACATCATGACTAAATGGGGTTCATTCCAGGAATTCAGGATGGTTTAACATATGCAAATCAATAAATGTAATACACCACATCAACAGAGCCAAAAACAAAATTCACGTGATCATCTCAATAGATGCAGAAAAAGCTTTTGACAAAGTCCAACACATGTTCATGATAAAAACCCTTCAGAAACCCAGAATACAAGGCGTCTACCTCAACCTTATAAAGGCCATGTATGACAAACCAACAGCCAACTTTATACTAAATGGACAAAAACTGAAAGCTTTCACTTTAAAATCAGAAACAAGACAAGGATGTCCACTCTCACCACTCCTTTTCAACATAGCTCTGGAAACACTAGCCAAGGCAATCAGACAAGAGAGAGAAATAAAAGGAATAAATATAGGAAAGGAACAAGTTAAATTATCACTTTTTGCAGATGACATGATACTCTATATAGAAGACCCAAAAAACTCCATTAAAAGACTGCTAGAGGTAATAAACAAGTTCAGTAGTGTAGCTAGATACAAAGTCAGTGCTCAAAAATCAATAGCATTCCTGTACACAAACAAAAAACTCACTGAGAGAGAAATTATGGAAATATTGCCCTTTACAATAACATCTAAAAAAATGAAATACTTAGGAATCAACCTAATTAAAAATGTAAAAGACCTATCTGCTGAAAATTATACTATGCTGAAAAGGAGATTGAAGAGGATATTAGAAAATGGAAGGTCATTCCTTGCTCTTGGTTAAGAAGAACCAACATTGTGAAATGGCTATACTCCCAATACTGTTATACAGATTTAATGCAATCCCAATCAGAATGCTATTGACATACCTCACAGATCTAGAGAACACACTCCTAAAATTCATTTGGAAACAGAAGAAACCTCGAATATCAAAGGCAATTCTAGGCAACAAAAGCAAGGCAGGAGGCATCTCAATTCCTGACTTGAAACAGTACTATAAAGCCACAGTGATAAAATCAGCTTGTTACTGGCAAAGAAATAGATCTGAGGATCAATGGAACAGATTAGAAGATGCAAGCACAACTACAAAGACACTCAGCCACCTGATATTTGACAAAGGGGCTAAATATGTCCACTGGAAGAAAGATAGTCTCTTTAATAAATGGTGTTGGAAAAATTGGCTCTCTACGTGCCGAAGACTGAAACTAGATCCATGCCTATCACCATGCACAAAACTAAAGTTTAAATGGATCAAAGACATCAATATTAAAACAGAAACACTAAATCTCCTGGAAGACAAGGTAGGTAGAACTCTTGGAGACATAGGGGTAGGCAGAGAATTCATGAACCAAATGCAAACTGCCCAGGAAACACTTCAAAGAATCAACAAATGGGATCTCACATTATTGAAAAGTTTCTGCACTTCAAAGGAAATCACCAACAGAATGAAAAGAAAACCAACAGAGTGGGAAAAAATTTTAACTAGCAAGCCCTCAGATAAAGGACTTGTGTCCAAAATATATAAAGAATTGAAAAACATCAAGCCCCCCAAATTCAAAGACCCTCTCCAAAAATGGGCATCTGAGATGAACATACAGTTCTCAGAGAAAGATATACAAATGGAAAATTAATACATGAAGAAATGTTCACCAACACTGGTCATTCAAGAAATGCAAATTAAAACAACATTGAGATTCCACCTCACTCCAGAAAGAATAGCTGCCATCAAGAAATCAACTGATAACAAATGTTGGCGAGGCTGCGGGGAAAAAGGAACACTGCTCCACTGTTGGTGGGAATGTAGACTGGTACAACCATTATGGAAATCCATATGGAGAATTCTCAGAAGACTAGGATTGGAAGTTCCATTCAATCCAGCTATCCCCCTCCTGGGTATTTTCCCCAAAGAACTGAAAAGTTCATATCACAGTGATATATGTGCACCCATGTTCATAGCTGCACAATTTGTGATAGCTAAATCCTGGAAATAACCAAGATGCCCATCAACTGTAGAGTGGATGAAAAAGATGTGGCATTTTTATACAATGGAATATTACTCAGCTATAAAAAAGGATGATCTTGAGGCCTTCATAGGTAAATAGAGACAACTTGAGACTATCCTCGTTAGTGAAATAAATAAGAATCATATTTATAAATATCGTATTGTGTCTCTAGTGTAAAAAGTAAATAAGAACTACAAGTGTAATAAAACCAAAATGTGTAATTGCTATTGTAAAAAAGAGAGGAAAAGGAAGTGCTCTAAGGGATATAACTGCATGTATGTTTGAGTGTGTAAAATAGATGACCATATTGCTGAATCTTTGTTGGATGTTTGAGCAGAACTGTTTGTAGTCTGACTGTTTGAATGTTTACTATGTATGCTTTAACTTTGTAACTTGAACAACTACATCCAGGATGACAGTATGTAATTTATAAATTACTGATTTCTTAGTGGGGCTTTTTCTCCATTCTCCTTTGTCTTTCTTTCTTTTAGAATTCTGTATTGTTGCTACCCTTTTTTTCTGTTTTTTTTTTCTTCTCTTTAAATAAAGTTTTTAAAATGTATAATTGCTATTGTAAAAAAAGAGGAAATAGGAAGCGCTATAATAGATATAGCTGCATGTATGTTTAGGTGTTTGGGATTGATGACCATATTTCTAGGTTCTTATTGGATTGTTGAACAGATCTGTTTGCATTCTCAATGCTTTAGTGTCCCCTTTGTGTGTTTTAATTCTGTAACTTGAGTAACTATTTCTAAAAGAATAATATTTAATGTATCAACTAGTGATTTCTTACTGTTTATCTTTTCTTGAAATTCTGTGATATACCTACCTTTTTCCTGTTTTTTCTCTTTAAATAAAAAATGTATAATTGCTATTTTAAAGAAGAGAAAATAGGATGTGCTATAAAAGATATTACTGCATGTATATTTATGTGTGCAGGATTGTTACCCATATTTCTTAGTTCTTGTTTGATTGTTGAACAGATCTGTTTGCAGTCTCACTGCTTGAGTGTCCATTTTATGTGGTTTAATTTTGTAACTTTAACAACTATTTCTAAAAGAGCAATATGTAATTTATCAGCTAGTGATTTCTTACTGTTTATGTTTTTTTTGAAATTCTGTAATATTTCTCTCCTTTTTCTGTTTTATCCCTTTAAATGAAAAATTTTTAAAAAAAGAAAACAGAATGAGCACAAATAAACAACATAATGCTACATCTCAAGCTTCTAGAAAAAGAAGACCAAGTAAGAGAGGACATTATAAAGATCAGAGCAGAAATTAATGCAATTGAGACAAAAAACAATACAAAGAATCAATGAGTCAAAGAGCTGATTTTTTAAGAGAATAAATAAAATTGATAAACCTCCAACCTTATCAAGAAAAAGAAAGAAAAAACAAATTCAAGCAATCAGGACTGAAAAGAGAGAAATTACTATAGATCCCATGGAAATTCAAAAGATCATGAATACCTACTTTGAAAATCTTTATTCACATAGAGTAGACAACACTGAGGAAAGAGACAGATTTCTAGAAACATGAACTAGCAAAGCTCAGTCAAGAAGATATAACAACTTTGAATAACCCAATATCAGCTATTGAAATTGAAAACGGAATTAAATCTTACCAACAAAAAATAGCCCAGGTACTGATGGACTCACGGCTGAATTCTACAAGAAATTTAGAAAAGATTTAACTCCAATACTCCTCAAACTCTTTAATGAAATTGAAATGGAAGCAATCCTTTCTAACTCATTCCTGGAGGCAAGTATTACTGTGATATCAAAACTAAGAAGACCCAAGCAAAAAGGAGAACTATAGGCAAATCTCACTGATGAACATTGATGCAAAGATTCCCAATAAAATACTGGCAAATAGAATGCAGCAAATCATCAAGAAGATTATACACCATGACCAAGTGAGATTTATCCCAGGAATGCAGGGATGATGTCATGGTTTATGTAGTGATGGTGTCATGGTTTATGTCAGTGATCCCCAAACCTCATGAATTATGGACTGGACTAAATCTAGCATTTGTGATTGGTTTATTGTCTAGTGCTTGGATTAGGGGTGTGAGTGTTTCACCTGCCCAAGGGTGAGGGCCAGGATATGATGTAAGGTTGGGAAGAAGATGTGTCTCACTCTCTTGCTGGTTCACACCTTGCAGTTTGTGGTTGCCAGGGGCTGCAGCTCCTCCATGCCACCCTGCTTTGGAGCCAACTGAGTATGGACTGAAACTTCCATTAACTATAAGAGATAAACCTTTCTTTCCTTCATTTTGATTGTCTGGAATTTTGTCCCAGCAATGAGTAAAAAGTAAAATGAGTAAGACAGATGGTTTAACATATGCAAATCAATAAGTGTAATACACCACATCAACAGAGTCAAAAACAAAAATCACATGATCATCTCAATAGATGCAGAAAAAGTTTTTTTATAAAGTCCAACACTTGTTCATGATAAAAAACCTCACAGAAACTTGGAATAGATGGTATCTATCTCAATCTCATAAAAAAACCAACAGCCAACACTATGCTACATGGACAAAAACTGAAAGCCTTCACTCTAAAATCAGGAACAAGACAAGGATGTCCACTATCACTATTCCTATTCAATATAGTTCTGGAAATATTAGCCAGAATAATCAGACAAGAGAGAAATATAAGGAATAAAGGTAGGAAAAGAAGAAGTTAAATTATCACTATTTGCAGATAACATGATACTCTATATAGAAGACCCCAAAACTACATTAAAAGACTACCAGAGTTAATAAAAAAATTCAGCACTGTAGCTGGATACAAAGTCAACACTCAAAAATCAACAGAATTTCTGTACACAAGCAAAAAATGCACTGAGAGGGCTGGGGATTTAGCTCAGTGGCTTAAGCACCTGCCTGGCAAGTGCAAGGTCATGAGTTTGATCCCCAGTACCAAAAAAAAAAAAAAAAAAAAAACAACCTCACTGAGAGAGAAATTATGGAAATATCGCTTTCACAATAGCAACTAAAAAACTGAAATACTTATGAATCAACCTAACCAAGAATGTAAAAGATCTATATGCTGAAAATTATACTACGCTGAAAAAGGAGATTGAAGAGGATATTAGAAAATGGAAGGAGAGTCCTTGCTCTTGATTAGGAAGAACCAACATTGTGAAAATGGCCATATTCCCAAACCTGTTATACAGATTAATGCAATCTCAATCAAAATACCATTAATGTACCTTACATATCTGGAGAAAACATTCCTAAAATTCATTTGGAGACAGAAGAAACCTAGAATAGCAAAGGCAATTCTGGGCAACAAAGGCAAGGCAGGAGGCATCTCAATTCCTGACTTGTAATTGTACTACAAAGATACAGTGATAAAATCAGCATGATACTGGCAAAGAAATAGGCCTGCAGACCAGTGGAACAGATTATAAGATGTGAAAACAATTACAAAGACACGCAGCCATCTTATGTGTGACAAAAGGGCTAAACATGTCCACTGGAAGAAGGATAGCCTCTTTAATAAATGGTGTTGGAAAAATTGACTTTCCACATGCCAAAGATTGAAACTTAGACCCATGTCTGTCACCATGCACTAAACTAATGTCAAAATGGATCAAAAGATCTAAATATTAAAACAGAAACACTAAATCTACTGGAAGACAAGGTAGGTAGAAATCTTGGAGTCATGGGGGTAGGCATAGAATTCATGAACAAAATGGAAACCACATGGGAAGTACTTCAAAGAATCAACAGCTGGGATCTCATTAAGAAGTTTTCGCACTTCAAAATAAATCACCAACAAAGTGAAATGAAAACCCACGGAATGGGAAAGAATTTTAACATGGGAATTTTGTCCCTCAGACAAAGGACTTATATTCAGAACATACAACGATTTGAAAAACATCAAGCCCCCCAAATTCAAAGACTGTTCCCCAAAATGGGCATCTGAGATGAATACATTTCTCAGATGAAGATTTACAAATGGCAAATAAATACATGAGGAAATGTTCACCACCACTGGTCATTTGAGAAATGTGAATTAAAACAGCATTGAGATTTCATCTCACTCTGGAAAGAATGGCTGCCATCGAGAAATCAACCAATGACAAATGTTGGCAAGGCTGTGGAGAAAAAGGAGCACTTCTCTACTGCTGGTGGGAGTGTAGACTGGTGCAGTCACTGTGGAAGTCAGTATAGAGATTCCTCACAAAACTAGGATTGGAAATCCCATTCAATCCAGCTATTCCTCTTCTGGGTATTTTCCCAGAAAAATTGAAAAGGTCATGTCTCAGTGCTATATGTGCACCTATGTTTATAGCAGCACAATTTGTAATAGCTAAATCTTAGAAACCACCCAAATGCCCATTAACCGCAGAATGGATGAAAAAGATGTGGTATTTTTAGGCAATGAAATATTACTTGGCTATAAAAAAGGATGATCTTGAGGCTTTTATAGGTAAATGGAGGCAACTTGAGACTATCCTCATAAGTGAAATAAATCAGACTCACATTTGTAAATATCATATGTCTCTCCAGTATAACAAAAATAATTTTAAAAACCCAAAGAGTAATAAGATACAAAATGTATAATAGATATTGTGATAATGAAATGGAAAGAAAGTGCTCTAAAGGATATAACTGTATGTATGTCTAAGTGTGCAAGACAGATAATCAAGTTTTTGTTAGTTCATCAAACAATGGTTTGTGCTGTCACTGTCTGATTGTCTACTTCTTATGCTTTGATTTTGTGACTTGAGCAACTATTTCTAAGGTAACAATATGTAATTTATCAACTAGTGATTTCTGTCTTTTTGAATTTCTGTATTATTTCTATCCTTTTTCCTGTCTTGCTTTTTTCTCTAAATAAAAAATTAAAAGAAATTAGATTCATGCTGATAATAGATTACCATAGGTGACATCTCAAGAGAGTATTATTTTACAAGTCAGTTTTGTAAGGTATTCATTTGAATTTCTAAATATTCTACATGATTCCATGTATTTATATTCTTACCCACATATTGTGTTAAAGAAATTTAGATAACGTCAAAAAAAGTGAGAAGGAAATTTTAGAGCTTCTACCTGCTGTGCTTTTCAAGGTAGCTCAGTAACTAAGTGAAATAAAGCTTTTTAAAAAAAAAAAAAAGCTCGTTATAGAAATCTCTACTGTTACAGATATCAGTCTGTTTTTCTAAGATCAACTATGAATCTGGAAGAGAAACATAAAGTGGGACTGAGAATATACTGATGTTTTAAGGACACAAAGAAATCACTCATTTTTGTCCATTTGTAACTCTCTTCACTTCTAGTTCACTGTCTAGGCAGACCACACAAACCTAGCCTTCACATGCTTCCACAAGACCTGCCTTTAGGCCTTAGTTTAGCTTTCTTCCTGTTGGGTGTAGCAAGTATCCAGGTTTTTAGAAGATTCAACCAGGGGATTGTGGTTAACTCAGTGGTAGAACACTTACCTAGAATGGTTTCCTCACCAGAAATTACAAAGAGCAAAAATCCAGCTAAATCAGCCTTTACATACTACATAATATCTGCTCTGTTGTCTCAGAAAATAGAGGTCCTAGAGTCAAATAATCTTATAAACAAACTAAAATACATAATCTCAAAAAAATTTTTAAACTTACACATAGACCCCCCAAAAAAACAGCATGTGGGCAACTGAGAATTTAATCTCTTCCTATCATAATTACAATTCCTATTTCTTCCAGTCTTTGATTGTGGGTTGCAAAGGCTTCTCATATCCTCAGTGGCAAATACAGACATTGATTGTGAAAGAAGTTCATAAGGGAGTTTGAGCTTCAACCCCTTTTAAGAGTTGAGAGAGCTGATTTATCATTGCAAACTATAAACATCTTTTCAGTAGATGGCCACAGAGTGCATACCACATCCATGATGTTTCATTCAAATGTAGGTGTTAAACAATTATTTATTGAGTGACCATATAAATGAATGAATGATGTCCACATCAGAGGACATGGGGAATTCAAATATGGCCAAAAAAACCAAAATGCTGCTCCAGTGACCCTGCCAATCCAATCTTCCTGGCATATTCAGTGGGATCTCAAATTCCCAATCATCCAAAGCCTTTCTTGGGCTATAAGAGGAAGGACTACTGGCCTCTTCAGTGTAGAGCAGAACAAGAAACTGAAGAACAGGAATTCCTTGGATTCTACTGCTTGTTCTTTACCCAGTTATCTAGCTCCCAGTGTTCCCTCTCATTAAACAGGAGTAACATAGTTTATCATTTTCAAAAGCACTGCATTTTTACTCATTCCAGCTGCATGCTTTAAAGGCAAAATCACAAGAGGGTATGGGGTAAACAGGGCCTACTTATAAAACAGGTCACCTAAAAATTTAAAAGCACTCAAAACTAAATAGTTCATGCTATCAGAGGGATGAGCTATGCAAACCAAGTGAAAATTAAAACTAAATTGCATACACTAATCAGCAATGGTAACACATCCCATTCATTTGCGTGCAATGCAATTATCCTGATAGGGGCTGAACTCGATGCATCCAGCTGGGTTAGTGCATCTCCAGAGGACCAGGTGTTGGGTTTTCTCTCTGTGTTTGGTTGTGTTCCTTTGGGTGGGGACAGCAAATAAGCACTGCAGCACCTGTATGCTTTGGGCATTTCACAGGGAAACAATGCAGACCTGTACATAATAGCATTCAGATCTCTCAGACGGGAAAGACACAGGATGCTTCTGGGTCAGTGCCCCATTTCTAGAACATTCTATTTGATCTTGTGCTCTAGAAAAACACATTTGTTTTGTCCTAAATAAAGAATTCTTCTTCTTTTACTTCACCTTGGACTGGCAGATGAAGGGTACATCTTGAGGTCACCTGCATTGTACCAAGTTCCCTTTGGCCAGTGAGGGACCAAGGCTGAACTTGTTCCTTCAGGACTCTTTCAGTTTTTGTGGCAGTCACTTCCAAGAAAGAGACTGATGAATTAGATGGGTGGTTGACCCACAAATCCTTTGGAAATCTGCTCCAAAAAGGAGGTCTGGGCTCTGCATTGATAATGGTGAACCCTGTGTCCACATTCATCTCAGCCTCAAGCCTCTGAAAGCTGTTTTCCTGCAGGATCTTCATTCCGGCCCCAAATTCGAGGTGGGGAGAAGGGAGGCCCCACTGGGTGCCTGAGGCTGAGCTGCTGGCCTGGCCTGTGCAGCCAGGGCTTTTCCTCGGGGCCTCACTAGAGCCGGCCTCCAATGATCCGCGGGGTTGAGGCAACTCCAGGGAGCGCACCTTGAATTTCCTGGCCCGGCATCTTTGGCTTCTGGGCTCCAGGGTTCTCTGTGCAGAGACTGAGGTCAGCCTGGGGCCCACATGGGGCATGTTGGTCCCTGTGGTGCTGCTCAGAAGAGAGAGCTCACTGGTCCTGAAGTCAAGGCTTGGATTCGACTGGACCTGGGGGACAAGGAAGAGGACAAAGGAGACTGGTTTCACCAAGTGCCAAGAACACCATGCCCTCCTCACCTCTGCTGTGCCACGCCCAGAGCAGACACAGCAATGCTGGCCGGATTGAACCTCTCTCTCTCTCCCCCCTCAAGGTTAGCTTTTTTCTTTTCTTTTAGTTTCTTTTTCCTTTTCTTAGTGGTACTGGGGATTGAACCAGTTCCCACTCCCCTCTGTCTATTTTTGGACAGGGTCTGGCTAAATTACTCAGTTTTCTATACTGAGCTCAAACTTGCAATCCTCCTGCTTCAGCCTCCCAGAGTACTGGAATTACAGGTGTGCACCCACCCGGCCCCTTAAATTAGCTTTCTGACAAGGACAAGACATTGAGGATAAATGACTACTTTACAATACCATATTTCTGATAGATGAAATTGTTTAAACAATGCAAGGACTTTCTTAACATGTCATTCAATGATCTCAAGGGGTGCTGTAAATAATGAGTTGCCACCAACCATGCAGAAAAAAAAAAAAAAGCAACAAGGACATTAGTCTCAGTCAAGATAAGGACTGAAGTGGGAATCCAGTCTCTCAAGGTTGGTGGTCCTTTGTTTTGCTTATGCTAATAATGATCTGTCTTTGGGCTACTCCAAGATGTGAACACTCCAGGCAGGCCAATAATTTTTTTAAAACAAATACTCCTTATTTTCTTGGGGTACCACCTACATAGGGTGGGGGCTGGTACTGAGTGGGGAACACAGCCCCCGCTCAGCAGACCTCCCCGCCTGCTGGTATCTGCAGCTCTCCTCACAGTGCAGTTCATCTGGTTGCTGTCAGCCTTAAACTCTGAGGAACCTCACATACTACCCTTCACCCTACACTCTCTCCAAGAGGATTTTGGAAAAGACAATTTCTCTGGCTTGCTAATGGCCCTTAGAAACTGCTATGCAGGATCCATCCCTGACTGGCCCAGGTCTCAGTCAGATTCCCAAGAAGAATGGTGCAGAAGAACCCTAAATGCTATTGCTAAGGATAGAAGCCAATCTGAAAAGGCTACATACTGTCTGCATCCAACTTGTGGCATTCTGTAAAAGACAACTATGGAGTCAAAATATCAGTAACCGACAGGGTTGGTGGAGGGAGAGATGAATTGGCAGAGCACAGAGGCCTATCAGGGCAATGAAAGTTTTCTGTGTGATACAATAATGGGACCAGTGTCACCACACATTTGTCAAATCTGCAGAACATGCAACACCGAGAGTGAACCCTAATGTAAACCATGGGCTACGGGTGATAATGACCTGTCATGTAGGCTCTTTCCTTGTAATGGGTGAGCCACCCAGGGGGAGATACTGATGGGAGTCGGAGGGGTTAGGGTGAACAGGAGACAAGAACTCTACTTTCTGCTTAATTTTATTGTGAACTAAAACTGCTCAAAAAAGCATCTACTTAAGGGCTGAAACAAAGAATGCTACATATTTATCTCTCGAGGCAAGAAATGAGAAATCGTGTCAGTGAGAAGGCAGGTCTATGTGGCAATGGCTGGACACGCATGCACAGAGTATTTGCTTGTGTAGATGACACAGATGTATGTTTGCCTCTCAATTTTCTCTCTGATGGAAATGAAGAGGTGGTGATTAGCAAACTGCAAAAACAAAAACAAAAACTGGAGACTTCTTTGCTTCCTTTACAAGTTAACAAATACTTTCTGTGAAGGGCCATGTAGTAAACAGCCGAGGCTTTCTAGCCATGTGGGCCATCTCCCAGACCCTCAGCTCTGCCACAAAGCAGCCAGAGGCAAGATATAAATAAGTGGTGGGGCTGTGTTTCAATAAAACTCTATGAATACAGAAATTGGAATCTTATAATTTTCATGTGTCATAATTTTTTCTCAACTATTTAAAAATGAAAAGCTCTTTTTAGGTCCTGGGTCATAATTGACCAGTTCTTACTCTCTCTCAATCAATGACTCCCACTCTCTTACTCTCAAGATAAGAAGTCTTTTTTCCCCAACAGTATCTTAGCTGGAAGCTTAAAATATGAAGTGGTTGAATTACAGCTGGGGCTGCAGCTCTCCCTGCCAACGAGGCCTCCCTAGTTCTCCCCGACCTGCTGCTATCTGAGGAGGCCTGCTGCACCTCAAGATGTATCCACTGGCAAACCAACAGGAGAAATGTGTGTCTACAAAGTTTGCTGAATATTGGAATTAAGGGGTTATTGGGATCATTAAAGAGCAGTGCCACCCAGGTCCTGCCATAGATGTTTTGCTTCCACCAGGCCAGGGTGAAATCAGCCACTGGGAAGCTTCACACCTCCCAAGGTGGTTCAAATGCATAGCAAAGTTTGGGATCCACTGATGTGGACCCAGAAATCTGTGACTTAGGGAGCTCACTCGTGACCATGTGACTTTATTGTTCATCATGTGGTGCTGACCTCCTGCTCTCATTTCTGGAAATTCTTTTGACTACTTTCATTTTGCACTCTCTCCCTACATTTCCCTCTGTTCTAGGTTTCTCCCTCCCTCCTTTTTTCACTTCCTTGACTCATGCCTTCTGTCCTCCTCCTTTCTCTTCCTGTCTTTCCTTTTCATGTGTTAGTTTTTAACAAGAAATATTTTATTACATGTTGGTTGAGTATTCGTTATCTAAAATGTTCAGGGCCAGAAGTGTTTCACATTTTTTAATGTTTCCAAATATTTGCATATATATAATGAGATATCTTGAGTTGAGACCAAAGACTAAACATAAAATTCATATATGCTCCATTTATAGGTAGCCTAAAGGTAACCTTACACAGTATTTTTAAAGTATCTGCATTTTAACTATGACCTATCACATGAGGTCAAGTGTGGAATTCCCATTTGTGGTGTCACATGGCACCCAAAGGTTTCAAATTTGAGAGCATTTCAGATTTTTAGATTACAGATGTTCAGAGAGGGGAGCTAGGCCCGAGAGGCATGGAGGGAAGTTCTAGCTTGTTGGCGCTGGCCCAGGAGAGTTTGGGACATCACTCCTGGTGCTTGGGTGTCTGCCCAGCTCCCTAGGACACTGGACTAGCCTTGAGAGGCTTCCCCGGCTTGAGTGGCCCACGCCCAGTGACCTTCATTCAACCAGGGGAGCCAAGGCCCATGAGTCCCGGGAGCCAAGGCACAGAAGGTGATTTCCAACATGCCCAGGGAATCTTTTGGAATGTCACTTGAAACATGGAAATATAGGAAAATGACAAAATGAAAGACCAAAATGCAATCTCAAACCTCGAGCCCATTCCAAGAAAGCCTGGGAGCTACATACATAGAAGGAAATACTAGTCATACACCTGGAATACCTGAAATGATATCAACTGAAATAAAGAAACAAGTACGGGAAGCTATGAAGGAACTCAAATCAGAAATAATCTCCCAGGTAAAAGAAGAAATGATAAAAGTAATGAAAGAAATAGTGAATACATCTAAAGAAGACACAGCTAAAAAATTAGAGATTACACATGTTCAATCTATATTACAAGATATGATCCTAACATATGGTGAATGTTTACTTCTTTAAAAAAGTATACATTGAGAGACATATTGCCATTAATCCTTAAAATATTCCCCTAGTTTGGAATACACTTATCCCATCATCCTGGCCAGTTTCTGAAAGCAGTTCTAAAGCTCTGTTTTGTGTCTTTAGTTGCACTGCCATGGCTGTCTCCAAGTCCCGAACCAACCCAAGATATTTGCTTTTCATTTCACTGTCACTTTCATTTTGGGGAAGAGCCAGAAGTCACAGGTGCCAGATCTGGTGAATAAGGTGGATGGAAACTCATGGTAATGTTTTTGTAAGCCTGCCTTTCTATTGCATGATGTTTGGCAGAAGTGTTCACCATAATTTCTTAATCATACCTTGTTATGGTTTGTACATTGTGTCAATTTGAGAAGTCTAGAAGCTTGACTAAGTGACTCACCAGCTATGCATCATGGGACGTAGAGGGCATGTCCTTACCGTTCTAGGATATTGTTCACTGTGTCAATTTGAAAAGGTCAAAAGTTTAAGTGATTCAGCAGGTGGCCAGGGCCCTTAGTTTCTAACATCTTCAGCCTGTGCTAGAGGAGGGCACCTAGATGGTTTGAGTCCTATACTCACCCCAGGGGAGCAGCCTGCATACAATAAAAGGCAAATGAAGGCAGGCTGATTGCTGGTTCTTTGGAGGAGCTCCAGTCTTCGCCTTCAGTTTGAACGCCTTCTGGTTTCTGGCACAGACTATTTGGCTTCCGCTTGGGACTCCAGCCTTCATCCTAGACTCTCCATTCTTCCGTTGTAGATTCTTCAGTGTTCCATCACAGACCCATCAGCCTCCTGATACAGACTTGCACAGGACACTGCGGTAATCTCCAGCCTTTGGGCTGGACCCTTCAGCCTCCAGCGTGCAGCCACCCTTTGTACACTTCCTCATCAGAAGCCAATCTTGTAATTTCTTATGCATTTGTATATCTTATAACTGTTTCTCTAGTAAACCCTGACTGACACACATCGTATAAAGAAACTCATGAAAAAGACCTCCACAACTGCTTCAGAAAGTGGAAAGAACAGAGAGAAAAGTGCATTCAGAGCTGGGGGAGTGGTATTTTCAAAGGAATTAAAGGCAATATGTCTTTTACCACAATATTTTTTAACTTAAACATTCACCATATAAATTGACCATACCTTGTAAGTGATAATGTTCACTGTAAAAATAATTTAATTGTTCAAATGCATAAAACGAAAAGCAAAGGCTCCCACTACACACACATCAACCTCATATTGCCCCAAAGCCTTACTGTTTAATGAATATCTTATTTATTTTTTCTAAGCTAGAGAAAGAAAAAATACTGCCTACCATCTACAAGCTAGGGTTGCTCTTCCCTTGGAAAAAAACTCCTTCAGTCCTGTACAGGGCTCTGTGGCCATCCCTTCCTCCTGGAGAATCACCAGACACCTTTTTATTTCAATGAAGTCCTTTTCTTGTGGGTTAGGAAATGAGCACTATGCTTTTTTCATATTTAGAGGTAATTCTGGGTTGATATGAGACCACCCAGTCTGGAGAAAGAAACCCTTCAGTTTAACTCTGCAGCTCCTATTTCATGTTCTGACAACTTTGATTAGAAAGGGAAGACAAGCTCTTCCTGGCCAACATCAGCACAGACAGAAATTGATCTTGGGGCTGCATCTGTGCGGAGTGATCTCAGGGCAGCCACGAAAGCCCCCCTGAGCCTCCAGGTCAGTGGGCCCCACTGAGCCAGCCCAGCGTATGCTTTGCTCCACTGTGGCCCCTCATTCCCACTAGATCATGTCTCACTTAAAATGTTCCGCTTCTGTCAAGCATGATAGCACACTCCTGTCATCCCAGCTAAGTGGAAGGCTGAGGCAGGAAGATGACAAGTGCAAAGTCAGCCTAGACAACTTACTGAGCAGTCAGACCACCAGCTCCTGGATTCAGTTTTCCCATCCCATCTGCTTTTCACCAGTGACAGCTTCCCCACTCTCTCCCTTGCCTTGTCCAGTCTTCCCTGCCTTAGATAAACATTGGAGTCCACAGATTCCAGCTTCAGCCATTTCCTTGCCCATACCTCAAACCCCCCACACTACGCCCATTCTGTCATCAGTTCCTACAGAAGTGGTGAGAAATAAATCTCTTCTTGAAAAAAAAAACTCAAAATGCATTTGTATTCTGATCATTTGGAGCTTGTCTTTCTAAGAAGTATTCATAAAATGTTACAGATTGAAAGCTTTTTTCCATTCAGAGAACATTAGCAGCTATCATGATGAAGATTATTTGTCACTCATTTGTAACTCTCAACTCTTAAAAAACAAGAGAAAATGAGTAAGCTGCAAGGGGATGAGCTCACTCCAGGAAGGGAAAACAGCACAGTACTGCTTTTTCCTGAAAGTTAATAGCCAAGAGGATTGCTCCAACAGTGGGGAAAATGACAGCACAGGAACAAATCACAGAAATAATTAAGAGACCCCAGAACAATGCCAGGTTTATTTAAGAGTTAAAACCAGTCTTTTTCCAATTAACTGATGTTTTGAAAAGTTTTTCTTTCAATCAATTGGCCCAAGCTACTGATGTCAACCTGCTATCCTTCAGGGCAGCAGAGCCCAGGAACCGCAAGAGAGCAGAGCAACACAAGTATACCTAGGGTCTGAAAGTGTGCAGGATGGGAGTGGAGACTGGAAAGGACACAGAAAGGAAGTGACAAGAAATAATAGAGTTCAAGGACAGCGGCAAAACCCAGGAGAAAAAGGAATCGTCAAGAAACACCAAAGAAAACAATAGATTACTTATTTCTGGAGAAACTCCAGCTTTTAGTTGAAATGGTTCATAAAAAGCATGAGGGTGAACATAGCTAAATATCTGTCACTGAAACAAACTGAACCACACCCTGGCTTAAACCAAACTGACTTCTAGCACACATGTTTTGTATAAATACACAAACTTATTTCCTAAAAAAAAGTAGTCAATCAATTGACAGATATGTCAGAAGCAGCTTTTTGCCTGGTAATCTACTAGAAATAAGCATGTATTTCATAAAATACTGAAAAAAAAGATTTTCAATGGGGTTGGGGATTTAGCTCAGTGGCTTAAGTGCCTGCCTGACAAGCACAAGGTCATGAGTTCGACCCCCAGTACCAAAAAAAAAAAAAAAAGAAAAAGATTTTCAAGGTCCCACATTATAAGAATGGGAAAATATGTAATCTGTTATGTGTTATAAAGCTTTAGGTATACAATGTTCTAGTTAGGAACATGAGTTAATATGCCTTTCAGCTTTACGGGAGATTTCAATGAGAACACATTGATCAGAGATTTAAAGATGGATAATGAGAGGGAAATTCAAGATATCCTTAGAGCAGTATATGGATGTAGACAGTGGAATATTATTTAGCCATACAAAGTGATAGTGGCATAAATGCCTGTTTGGCAAGCGTGAGGTCATGAGTTTGATCCTCAGAATAAAAAAAATAAAGTGATAGAATTTTGATAAATACTACAACATAGATAACCTTGAAAGCATTATGCTAGGTGAAATAAACCAGGCACAGAAACGATACCTACTGCATGATTATACTTAGATGAAGTACCTAGAATAGACAAGAGCCTAGAGACAGAAAGTAGAACAGGAGTTACGAGGGGCAAGAAGGAGGGTGGAGTGGCGAGTTTGGTTTAGTAAAGGTTGTGTTCAGGGCGGGTGTGAAGAATTCTGAAAATGGGTAATAGCGATGTTGCACGACATTAGAGATGAACTTATTGCCACTGAAATGTATGCTTAAAATGGTTAAAATGGTACATTCCGTGTTCTCTGTGTTCTGCCAAAATATTTAAAAAAGAAAGGCAGCTTCCTGAAATGCTTAAAGGTGAAAATGCTAAAGTTTTTATGTATAACTTACTATGATAAAAAAGAGATTAATTTTTTAAAAAGAAAAGCAATATAGCTGAAGTGAGCCTAGTGTTTTGGGAAAAGGCTGGAGGAATGAGCAGCAGGGGAAGGAGATTCAGTGAGAAGCCTGACTCTGAAGCAGGTTTTGGGTTTGTCTGCTGGTTTTTCTGTTACTAAGCTGAGAAGGAAGGTAAATCAGGAAGTCATTTAAGAACATAACTTTGCAGTGCACAAGATCACACAGGATGCCTGGAATCAAGGCAAAGAGTTAGAAAAGTCATCATCATAATGCACATTTGGAGTTATGTGGGCTTCAGGGAAGAAAGTGGGAAGGAGGAAGGAAAATTAAAACAGTTGGTGACTGATTAGGTGTGGAGGTTCTGGAAAAGGAGGTTTTAAAAATAACCAATGCTTCAAAATCTGGGCAATCTGACATTCAGAGTTAGAATTTTAAAACTAGCCTCAATATTATAGTGTTATGTATCTCATGCTCTTAAAAATAATATTAGAAAGATCTTAGTCCATCTACCTTATTGAGTAAAATCTGTGGTTAATTTTATTGAATCAAATAAATCTCATGATTTTTTTCAAGGATTAAATTTCACATTTAAGACATGAGGCTTTGCCACCAATGAAACTATGCCCAGGGTATTACAAAAGCTTTACATTGCAGAAGACTTTAGAAGTGACTCAGATCAGTCCTGCCCAAAACAGTAGTCACTAAATTTAAATTTAAATTATTTTTTCTTAAATGTTTTATGTTATTACTTCATGTTTGCAGCTCATGCAGGTGACGAGTCACCTTGGAGAGTGGTTACGGGACATACCGCAGCGTCTTTCTTTTAATCCTTTTCCTCTTCCTTCTGCTCTTCCCTCTAACTCCCCTTTCCCATTTTTCATTCTTACTGATATTATTGATCTTAGCTCCTGTTATGGCACATGTTTACATTAACTGAGGTTATTAGCTTCCTGTACATGGCACATCTTTAATTCTATGTATATCCCTTTCCCTCTTCCTAATCTCTTGCATTTTTTACCTTGGGCCACTTCCGTATTGCAAGAGATCCATCTGCTTGTGCCCTTCTATACATCCTTTATTATTCTCTTTGTCTGTGCTTTGCCTCATTCAAATAAGAGATAGCATGGATCCATTTTCCCAGAAATGTGTCAAATTTGTCATTCTTTATATATATATAATATATTTTTTTCTCTATCCAATCTGTTGAGGGGTATATGGACTGTTTCTAGGATTTAGCTATTATAAGTTGTGTTGCTATAAACACTGATATGAATGTATCACTGTAGTATGATACCTCAAGCTCTTTTGGGAAGATATGTAGCAGAGGGATGCTAGGTCACGTGGAATTTCTAATTTCAGTTCTCTGAGAAATCTCCATACTGATCCCCATAATGGTTGTACTAGTTTACACTCCTACTAACAATGTAGAAGAGTTCCTTTTTCATCATAGCCTCATCAGCATTGGTTTTTGTTTGATTTCTTACTGATTGCCATTCTTTCTGGTATAAGAGGGACTCTTAGCATTATTTTAACTTGCATTTCTCTAATGGCTTAGAGATGTTGAGCATTTTTTCATATATTTGTTGATCGTTTATATTTTTTTGTGAAGTGTCTGTTCATTTTTCTTGCCCATATCTTGCCTGGGTCTTCAATTTTAGGTGGCTTAATCTTTTTTAATTATTTATATATTCTAGATATTAGTCCTCTGTCTGAAGAACAGCTGGTGAACTTTTTTTCCATTCTGTAGGTTGTTTCTTCACTGTATTAATTGATTATTTTACTGTACAGCAGTTTTTTAGATTGATATAATCCCACTTGTTAGGTCATGCTGTTATTTCTTGTGCAACTAAGGTTTAGAAACTCCTTTCCTACACCTAGATGTTTTACCAGTTTTGTCTTCCAGTAGGCTTAATATTTCTGTTTTAATGTTTAGATCTTTGACTCGTGTTATTTTGATTTAGTATATGGTGAGGGATAAGGGTCCAGTTTCATTCTTCTGTAAACAGATAAGCAGTTTTCCCCCCATCAATTGTTGAATAGGTTATCTTTCCTCCAGAATACACTTTTGGCTCCTTTGTCCAAAATCAACTATCTCTGTGTCTGAAAAAGTTTCTTTATCCTTAGTTCTGTTCCATTGATCCGTGTGTCTGTTTTCATTCCAGTACAATGCTGTTTTTATTAGTACATTTTGAAGTCACATACTGCTATCCCTCTTGCTTTGTTCTTGTTGCTGGGTCTCTTCTGGTTCTATATAAATTTTAGGATTGTTCTTTCTAGATCTGTAAGATTAATGCTGTTGGTATTTTGGATGGGACTACGCTGAAACTGTATAACAGTTTTGGGAGTATGGCCACTTTGACAGTACTGATTCTGGCTATCCACAAGTAGGGAACATTTGCCCATTTTCTGTCTTCTCCAGTCTTTTTCTGAGTACTGTAATTTTCTTTATAGAGGGCTTTCACTTCTTTGGTTAGATTAATCCCTAGGTATTTCACTTTTCTAGAAGCTACTATGAATGCTACTATTTTCATAATTTCCTTCTTGCCTTTCCTTGTCATTGATTATTTTGTGTTGATCTCGCATCCTACTACAATGCTGATGTTCATGATTAACCCTAAGAGGTGTGTGTGTGTGTGTGTGTGTGTGTGTGTGTGTGTAGTTCTTTGGGTCTTCAATGTAGAGTATCATGTCATCTGCAAATAATCTTCCTTTCCTATATGTATCCCTTTTATTTCTTTCTTTCACCTAATTGCTCTGGCTAATGTTTCATGTACTGTGCTGAATAGAAGAGGTGATAGTGCACATCCTTGTCTTGCTCCTGATTTTAGGGGGAAATTTAAATTATTTAAACTAAATAAAATTAGTGGTTTTGTTCTTCTGCCTCACTAGCCATATTTGTAGTGCTCAATAGCATCTGTGGCCACCAGCTGCCATAATGAACAGAGCAGATACAGAATATCTCCACCAAAGTTCTAGAAGACAGCATTAAGACAGGTCTTGACTGGAGAAGAAAAAGAGGAGTGTATATGTGAAAGAGAATCTTCCTTCCATCTGATTTCCTTACATCTTGGGGAGTTGTGTGGATTCTACTTATGCTGACCACAGCACATCCATAGAGATGGTCCAAGGACTGCAGGAAAGACATCCAGATGTGAGTTCAGCACATGTGGGAGAATAAGGTGATAAAATTCCCCATCTGTTGTAGAGACTGGAAACTCCAGACTGCACCACTGCTGGGCTCATTTGTTAATGTAATTGACCTGTCCCACTCAGGCCCAAGAACAGGAGACCATTCCTCATGGTGGGTGATGAGTTGAGCTGTGGTGGGCATGAACTGTCCCAGTTCAGTCAACCTGGAAAGTGGTCTTCTTGGTCAAAGACCTGGAAAGTGCCCTTAGAGGTGATGAGAGGGAACCATCTTCCTTCCTCTGAGTTTGGCCTGGAATCCCACCTGTCAATGCGTGTGGAGAAGATCTGGAAGAGATCCATAAAGATCCTGAGCCACAGAGCTTTGAGCATGTGGACAGCTGGAGATCATTGTAAACAGTTGTCCTTGTACAGAATTCTTTAGATTATTTTCCCTCTTTATCTTCAGGTCTGCAGAAAGATTTTGTGGAAAATTAAAGCCTAGTTCCAATGATATTGTATGAACTTCCCCAAAATCCCAGAGGGGGCATGCAGGTGGCAGAAATTTCCAATGGAGGAAGCAGGACCTGTGGCAGGTGTTGATTCCTCAAGGGGCAACAGTAACACAATCAGTCCCCACTGACCTGCTGAGAAGGCCAGTATGGAAGAGCCAAGGGACATGTTCTAGCACAGCTGAAAAGCCACATGCCACCAACAGAGAAACTGAGTCCTGTGACACCATGATCTTTTCTTCTTCAACTTTCTGGTTGTTTCTTCTTACTTTTTATGCACTTGTTCTTTTTTCCTCTCCTTTCTTGATGTATGAACATTTTCTGGGTCCTGTTTCATCTCTTCTCACTCCCATACTCTCTTTCTTGCTAGTGTCATTCCTTCCCTGGGTTTCAACCACCACCTCCAGCCCTCAGTAGCCACCTGATGTGAAACACCTGTGTCCAAATGACCAGTGTCATGGTTTATATCTAGCTGTCCTCTGAGAGCCTCATGCATTAACAGGTGAAATTGTGGGAGGTGACTGGATTACGAGGGCTGTACAGCAGCTTGCGTGATGTTGGGAGGTGGAGCCTGGTTGGACGAGACAGGCCATGACCTGGAAGGATCTATCTCCCTCCCTAGCTCTTCCCTTCACTCTCTGCTTCCAGACTGCCATGAGGTGAACACATTTTCTCTGTCAGGCTCTCCCACCATGCTTTTCTTGTCTTGGAGCCAGCGAACTATGAACTAAAAACTTGAGCCCTAATTAACCTCTCCTCCTATAAGTTGCAGCTGTTGGGTATTATGTCTCAGTAACAAGGAAGGTGACCAATAGAAACAGCAAGGTTCTCAAACCCAGTACAGTATGTCCAGATTTGCTGTCACCTCCCTCTTCTTCACCTTTTATGTCTAAAACGTGCCACATTTTGTTAATTCCCATCCCTAAAATGCAGCTCATGTTTAACTCCATATATGCATTGTGAGTTCCCTGTTTCAAGAATTTGGTGACTTTCAACTGGATGGTTGAAGTCAGCTCTGAAGCACTCAGTCTACTCCCCACCCAATCTGTCCTATCTGATGGATACAGTTCTTGTTCCAAATTACATAGTCTAACGATGACCCCATCTGTCCCTTCTCTAAAATCCCAAATAAATGGCTTTCTTTAAATCTTACTTGAATCATTGTACTCCATCTGTGTTTCTTCTTTGAAAAAATTAACTAATTCTTTTTATTGTGGTAAAATTCGTATGAGAAAACTTTACAATTTTCACTTTTTAAAAATTTCAGGAAGTTGTCTTTCTTTTTTACAATTTTGACAGAATACATAGAATATTTAATTTACCACTTTAACCATTTTTAATTATACACTTCAGTGGCATTAAATCCCCTTGCAATGTTGTACAACATCATCATTATTCATTTTCAGAATTCTTTATCACCCCAAACAGAACTGCTGTCCTCATTAAACCAAACTCACCATTCCTCCCTCTTTCCAGTCTTTGGTAACTACTGTTCTACTTTCTTGGCTATCCTAGGTACTTCATGTAAGTGTAATCATGCAATATTTGTCTTTTTGTGTCTGGCTTATTTCGCTTAGCATGTTTTTCAAGGTTATGCATGTTATAGCATTTATCAGAATTCCATTGCTTTTTATGAATGAATAATATTTCACTGTATGTATGTCTGCATCTGTGTATCCCTGTAACTGTACCTTATCCAAGGGCATCTTGAATTTTCTGTTCAGTTATCCACTGTCAAGCATCTGATCAAATTTCACTCCTCATGGAAACCTCATAGGAAGATAAAGGGGCTTGGGTTCTACTGTCATCTTCAGAGGTTCATCCTGGTGACTTGAGGACTTTGCACGAGGCTCTACCCCTCATAGGTTCCACTAACTCCTATACTGCCAAGCTGGGGACCTGGCCTGGAACATGTGGTTTTTGAGGGACACTTAAGATCCTACCTACCACACAAAGGTATGGCTGCTTCATCTTCCACATGCTCACAACTGTTGAAGCATTTGTGTAGCTTCCAGTTTTACCTTTATAATTTACCATTTCCCACTGAATATCAAGCAGAATAAGATCATCAATGACTTGGAATTTTGAATCTTCCAGAATCCCAACACCAAAGAGATGGAATTGATGCTTGTACTGTCCAAATCAGAGGGGCCCAAGAGAAGGATTGATGGGTTCCGCCCATATGGAACTCTGTCAGGCCCAGTGTGGTGCTAGACCCAAAAAGGGCAAGGTATCCATCCAATACTGATTTCTGTGTTCCTCCAAGCCCAAACTGAACTTCCTGCTTTTCATGTGCATCAGTATCTCCTCAATCAACTGTCAATACATCATTCTGCCTGCCCCTTCAAACTCCACCCCGTGTCAAACCTAATAAAACCCTGGGGGTTTCTTTGTCTGCCTCCAAAGGATCTTGCACTCTTCTACAGCCCTCCTGTGTTGCAATAAAGGTCTTTTTCCTTTTCTGCCTTTGTTTCTTTACCATGAAAAAAAAAAACCCTAACAGGGTTGACAGCAGCAAGCCAAGGAAGAGGAAACCTAACTATAGCAAGTTGGGTGGAAATCTACAAAAGTGCAAAGAACCCAGTTGGACAGTAGAACCCAGTTGGAGAACACAGAGAACCAGCAGCAGCTGAGTGGAGATACTGCCTTAGTTGCTTTGACAAAATAACTTGTTATATTGAGAGTAGCTTTAAGTTGTGAGTTTAAGGCATCTCTATCCTACCTCTCCTCAACATACTGACACTATCACTCCCACCAGCAGCAGAGACTCAACACCCTAGTTTCACTCTCAAACACATGCCTTGGAGATTCTGAGAAGTCTCAGATAGTCTGCATTGACATATGACCCTGCGGACCACGTGCTTGCGGCACACAGAGGACACTTGCACTGCTCTTGCATGGTCTGTTGTTTCTCCTTTCCATAGCACCTCCATGCAGAGCCAGCCTCTGATTTCCAAAGGGCAAGTTATATACATGGGCACCATTCATAAGACCCACCAGCGATCACTTGTGACACTAATATTAGAATGGAAGCTATTTTACAAGGTGCTCATGCTAGCCACTGTGGAGGCTAAAGGCCAGTTTGGATAATTTATTGAGACTCTACTGTAAAGTAAAACAAAAAAAGGGCTGGAGAGATAGCTGAGTGGTAGAGGATTTGACTAGTGTGCATGAAACCCGGGATTTCAACTATAGAACCACAAGTAAATGAATAAATTAAAAAGTAAATTAATACATAAATAGAAGAATGCATTTAGGTACTTGCTTACCATGTGTCAGACACTAGTACAGGTGCAAGCTTCCCTGGCATGAGCTAGAAAAGACCCCCGCCCTCTTGGTGTCATATCCTATGACACAATGTATTCCCAATGACCTGGTCTGTCTTGCTACCTGGTCTGTCTTGCTACCCGTTCTGTTCGCCATACCCTTCCCCTTCACTCCAGCCACATGGACCTTCAGGCAGGCGCCCCCACTTTCTCCTTTGTCAGGAGCACCTTCCTCCCTCTACTTCTGTGCCATCAACTCATGCAGGGCAGGTGTCACTGCTCAAGAGCAGTTTTCCATGACCCCTGAGGTCTAGTGCCCCCAACACTTGGATCCTTGAGCACACATACTTCCACCATCCTGGCCCTTGGGGAAGGCATATCTCTGGAGAGGTTAATTTGTGATTAATTTGTAGTTATGATTTTTCGCCAAACAGAGATTTTCTTATTTTTTTGGTGGACATCTGTAGGGAGCCATTGAAGCTGGACATTGATCATACATGTGGGACTAAAGCAAGGTCAGCCCTGAAAACACAGAGAGCCCAGAACAAGCTACATAAACAAGCTGTTCCAGCTCCAAAATGTCAAGGGGCCCACGCTGGCCAACCAAACAAGTTGCTAGGTAGCAAGGTTGAAATTGACCATCATCCTTCTAAGTGTATAAATAAATGTGCTACAGTGGTTGAGCAGTCCCTTCTCTCCATCAGGAGAGAGGGCTCCATCTGATCCCAGCTTTCTGTGTCTCATCTTTATTTCTTCACCTTCTTGCTGCTTTTCACAGTCCTCACCCTGGTAACTTCAAGAGCCGCATGGATCTTGGCAAACATCAATCATTGGGGGCCATTGGCATCTGTCCTCAACTTAACTTTTCACTGTATCCCTCACCCTTTCTGAGGGTCACACAGGTCAGTCTGGCTCCACCCAGAATCCAAGCAAAGGATAGAGCTTTCTCCCCAGGATTACACTAATTTACTCAGTCCCTTTCTCTTGATCACAACCATTGATGTAGATGAAACAGCTGAATCCAAGCCAGTCCAACTGCATCATAGTCCAGAAATGCTGTGGGCCATGGCTGGGTGAGGTGCTTGGAGCCCATGTGAAGGATATAATCCTCAGGACACTGGTGGCCAGCTGGCCATCACAGAGGGGAAGCCTGTCTGATGACAGAGCCTAGACAAAGGTGGCAGAGATCAGAGATAGGGTCTAGCACACTGCTTGAGGCCTACACTTACTTATTGTCTTAGTTATCTTCTCATGGTTAAGACACAGTATCTGACACCCACATCTTAAAGGAGAAGAGGTTTATTTTGGCTCACAGTTTATATAGGTTTCAAACAATGGTCAGCTGGCTCCAAGGCAGGGTAGCATGGCAGAGGGGCACTGCAGAGGAGAACCACACACGGCCAGGTAACCAGGAAGCACAGAGAGATCAAGGGAGAAGACAGGGAAATAGACCTTTCCAAGCCATGCGCCAGTGATGCCTTCAGTGACCAGGCTTCCCCTCCCAAACCATATTTAGCTATAAACTCATCACTCATGTGTATCACATTCCCATGGTCCAATCTCCTTTAAAAGCCACATTTACAAGTACATGAGGCCTTGAGGAAACATTTAGATATAACCATAACACCTACAAAAGCCAAAGCCAAAGCCACCTGTTTTCATTCTCTACCCCCGAGAAAGTTTGGGGTGGTCTTTTTATCCTGAAAAATGCACTCCTGTCTGGGACTGAAATATTGATAGGTCACTACCACTGTTCTGTTTTTGAGTACTTTCCTCAGCACTTCTGTGAAGTGCAGAGTTTTGCAGAAGGCAACCTCTGGTTTTGTTCATAAAAGTTTAAAGTCATGGATATGGTGAGACCATAGGAGGATACTAAGGTCAGTGTCTCGGAGGGGGAGCAGAGTACATGAAGTTTAAAGAGCTCTCCAGGGGACCAGAAGAGAGCCGGTGTCTCCAAGGAAACTGAAAATGTGCAGTCAACTAAAAGGTGACCAGATTCCTACAATAATCTCAAGAGAAAAGTGGGTATTTTGATATTCCTCATGGGTTTTTGCTCTATCCAAAAAGCTCTTAAACTCTCCCCAGATTTGATTCAACTTTCCGAAGTAACTACAGTAATTGTATAAGCCGTGGCTCCAAAGAAGAAAACATCCATTAGCCTTTAAAACAGGAATGAGTCAGAACATGACCTCCGCTGCATACTCACATTTGTCTGTGTTTGCCATGGAGGGCAATTTTAAATTCTGCTGATTAACTAGGACTAAAAGAGAAACTGCGGATGCCTTGGAAAGTAGGGAGTTATAAAACAGGCAACTTAAAGAAAGAGTGCCTATCCACCTTTGAGACCTGGAAGGTAAATTATTTAGAAATCATTTACTACAGAATCAGTATGACCAATGTTTTACTCATTAGAAGTCAAAGCATTCTAAACAAAATTTACTAAAGGGAAAGATGATTCTTACTGAAGCCTCTTATTACTTTACCCAACAAGCCTGAAAGTGTTCCTCTCCATTTCTCAGGGACAGAAGCAACAGAACATTTTGCTGTGGAGATCAGGGACCTCCCTCTGCCCTCACACCTACACAGCTGTGGAATACTGTGCTGTATTAGCTAACCACATGGACTGTGATGATGACAGATACTTTCTAGCTGTATTTTGGGTGAGTAATTGGACTTCCTTACACCTCAGTTTTCTCATCTGCAAAATAGGAAAAATGATGATTTTGTAGGTTTTTATAGGGATTAAATAAAATTATCCACTGAAAAACACTTTAATTTAAAGCATAATATGAACAATCATAGTTAAAACTCAGTTCCAGGTGCTATCTTAATGAACTTTATGAATGTTGGATCATGTTGTAGAGATATCAACTTTTACTGTGAAAAATGCCAACATCATCTTCCTTGAGCTTATGAAGAGCCTGAGCCATTGTCCTACAAATTTAACATCGAAACCACCATGACAAGATGAGCACTTTTAGGTCAGGCGGAAAGGCTCATTGTGATTCTAACCTTAAGAGTGGGCAAAATTTGCACATGGAGTCAACCTGGAAGGTCAGGGCAGCTTAGGGAGGGGGCATCATCCGAGTATACCACAAACTACCTGTCAGCTACAAGGTCACTGAGTCTGAGCTTCCTTATTTGCCCCACAAGGAGATTTTATTAGATTGGTGCCTCTTGACCATGCTACATATTAGAATCATCCAAGGATTTTTTTTCCTTTAAATCTCTGGTGCCCCCAGAGTTAGATAGTCTGATCTAACTGCCAAGGGGCAGCCATGGCATGGAAATCTTGGAAAGCTAATGTACAGCCAAGGCTGAGAACCACTAGACTTGACCCACCCCTTGAGATGCAAAATAGCTCAGTTCCCCATGGTTGAAGGAGACCACAAAGGTAAAGGAGAAATACCTGCAGCAGAATCTTGTTGCCGTCATAGTCCTGGGTCTGCCACCTGCTGCTGCTGATGGGGACACACGGGTTGGGTAGAAGAGCCACCAGCTGGCCGATCTCCTGAACCTTGAACTGCAACACAGAAGACCCTTTGGGGTCCACTGCCATCCCTAGGGGCAGCTGCTTCAGGGAGAGCTGCAGGGAGAAGCTCTCGGTGGCACAGAGCACAAAGAAACAGAAGTTGCTCTTCTGCAAAGTGGCTTCCCTTTGCAGGATCATCCCGTAGAGCCTGACTGCATCCTCGTAGTTATCGAAGCTGCAGTAGAGCGTCACCCGCAGGAGCTCGGCACCGCAGTGCACCTGCCTCACGCCCCAGACCGGCATCTGGCTGTCCAGGCTGTAGAACTCCTGGCTGGCAAGGAGGTAGGGACACAGCTTCCCCTGTGCATCCTGGGGAGGATAGCACTGCCAGGGCGGCCGCTGCAGGGCCTCCAGCGCGCGAAACAGCCGCTCCTCGCCTAGGCTTTCGTGCAGGAAGAGCAAAACTGACATTCCCGGGAACCTGGACCGCCGAGGGTGGCACTTCTCATGGCACCTCACTGGTCTGACACGCTCGGACACCAGGAAGAGGCGCACCTCCGGGCAGATGCAGTCCAGGAGCTGGTCCAGGGCCTGCTGCAGGAGCGAGCCATGGCCAGAGTCGGCGAGGAGGTGGACAGTCATGGGCAGAGGCTCGGGCATCTCCTCCATGGTGGGACCGAGCGAAGATGAAGAAGCAGGTCTGTTGCTGGAGGCTGTGTGAGGAATGCGGGTGGGAGAGGCCCTGCTGCCCCCGCTGCTTCAGAACAGATCCCGACGTGGGCTCACTGCG
The DNA here is from genome assembly GCA_004027455.1 of Hydrochoerus hydrochaeris. Lineage (NCBI taxonomy): Eukaryota > Metazoa > Chordata > Mammalia > Rodentia > Hydrochaeridae > Hydrochoerus > Hydrochoerus hydrochaeris. The sequence continues at coordinate 148,729 of PVLA01004355.1, read as the reverse complement.
CTCCTGGCGCGACTGTCACCCAAGCAGACAGCGGTGGCTCTGGGTCATCCAGCCTGCGCAGACTGTCACTGCCTGTTTGGTTTTTTCAGGCATTCCCCAGGGTTCCTGTCTGACCTCAAAACCTACAATCCTGAGAACCACCCAAGTGGGTGGACCCTGCAGACACTCGGGAAGGGAAATGACCAGGAAGAAAGGGGCAGCTCTGTTTGGCAGATAGCGATCGCTCCGAGGTCTGATTTCCTACTCACATCCCCGGTGTTTACAGTAGGCTGTCCGGCCACCAAGACACAATGACTCCTGCCAAACAATTCCCCAAACCTGTCCTCTTGCCAGCTTTTCCCTCTTTGTCTTTTTTTTTTTTTTCTGGTAGTTTATTTTGGTTTTCGATACTTTACAACAGGACATGAAGAAAAGATATTTTAATCCAAATAATTTAAACTTTTCTAAAAATGATTGGCTCTACTGAAGAGTCTGAATGTACTAATAAGTCATTGGGAGTAGAAAGGGGTCAGAAAAGAAGATATGTTATGTACACATATCAACTCTCCATGAAGAGTGCGATCATTATATAAAGCACTGCAAACATATACTGATAAAAACTAAAACAACAGAAAGGCATTGAGAAGTTAAGTTACTCTTGATTCCTAGGAGTGCTTTAGAAAGAACAAACTTTCTGATGCCAATAATTTCTTGTATCTTTGAGGCTTTCCTGTATTATTAATTATCCTAAAACTTTTTATAACTTGATTTATCACCCCAAAAAACTAAGAAGGGAATATTAATGAAGAAAGTGAGCCATATAAAAGCTAAGTAACAGCCCAGAAGTGACTCAGGGAAGATCTGAACCCAGGAACTGAGAGGCCCACAGGCTGCACTACTCACCTGAGGCCTGGAAATCCAGTCTATTGTTTCTCCCTCGTGATAAGGAAAGGCTTCTAGTTGACACGTTTTGCCAGAGCCTATGAGGCTGAATCTTACATTAAATGATCTTTATAGAGCTGTTTACCATGCAAGGTGACCTGCAGGGGCCCAGGAGATGGGGGAGAAGAATTCACCAAGGTGAGGATATGAAGAAAGCTAAGAATTCATTCAGGCCAGAGTTCACTGTGCAGGAGGACAGGGGCAATTCCAGGAAAGGAATCAGGGTGAGAGACGGGGCTTTGTGAGAGCCTGAGGGTATGGGAAGGGCAGTAGGCTGAAAGAGTGAGATGTAAGGAATCTCTCTTGCCAACTCATCTGGCTCCTTGCAGATGTGGGGTCCCCTGCATTGGGACTGAAATTATATTTGGAACTTGCAGTTTGCCAGGACCATTTCCTCCAGCCTCACAGAATGCTTTAATTTCCAGTAAAGAGACCTATACACATTAGCTTTTAGAGAACATCCATCAGGGCTTGTTGGGAGAAATGAATGGCTCTGACATTGAAGATTTGTTTTCATCTTGTGTAATTTGGGTCAGTGTTATGACATTATCTTTTATTTCATTGGTACACATTTGTGGTACATAATGTTCACAATCCTCATATGGATGTTTATAGTAGCATAATTCATAACCATGTGGCTAACACTTACAAGCAGGTTATAAATCTATTCAACAGATGAGTGGATAAGGAAAATGTGGTATTTACACACAATGGAGTATTACATTGCCATGAAGAAAGATAAACTTGAATCATTTGTAGGAAAATAGACACAGCTTGAGAGCATAATTTAAGTTTTATTATCTTGCCTGATATTCTATTTTATGACTTCTCAGTACAGGGCTGGGCAAGAGAGATTGTACTGCTAATGGGCAGCCCCTGCTTATATTGCTGAACTTTAAACACAATCCCATAAGGTGTTCTAAATATCCATTTGAAAATCACTTTCTATCTTAATAGGTTTGCTCCTAAAAAGATGTAGATGGGCACATTTTTCTAAATGTAATTCTTATGAGAAGCAATTTATTAATGCTACAGTGGAATACAGTATGACTTAACTCTTTAGAAATTAAATATTCTGGACGAAAACTAGAAATAACTCTAAATTTATTTATGTAGATGTCTTTAGTAGGACATTTAAGGCCAAAAGTTACTATACAAAGAAAGGAATAATTTTTATTCAAATTTACTTTCTAAGTCTACCTATAATTCTAATAATTTGAGTTTCATATTTTAGATGCTTTCTTCACTGGAAGATACATGCAGCTTATTACAGATGGATTGGTTTTTAACTACCATGCACAACTCAGTAATTAAATTCATGTTTGCTTCAATTTAAAAAAATTAGAGTATTTTTAAGGTATTATAGCTCAATTTTATTTCCAACTGGCATAATTTTCATAAACTGGCATTTGAAGGTAATAACTTTCTCATCTCTCACTATAAATCCATCTTTCTCCTTTTAGTTATAGAGCTGACTATCCTGGATCACTGTAAACAAAACCATGGTTTTTGAAATTTTAGAAATAATAAAAATAACCCTAAAGATCTAAGGTGGAAAAATTACACTCATAAGATAAAAATATTAACTCACAACATTTTGCTTCAGGCAAGTACAGAGGGAAAGATTTTGCTTCTCTTAATGCATTTCATCTTTCATTCAATGCTGAAAACATCCTTTTTTTTTTCCTCTGGAGTTATCATTTCTGTCTGAATTTTAAATATTTCATTGATGTGTTCACAGGCAGGGGACTAGCAGTGTCTTGGCTGGCTGCAGTCACCTGTCCCCGAACCCTGTGAAATTCAGACCATGCAGCCCCTGTCGCTCCCTCACACACTGCAGATACCAGCTTCACATCTGTGCTCCACAGGGAAGGGGCTTTATTTTTGCTCAGAGCTACTGCAGAAGACACAGACAGAAACTCCCAGGGGAAAGAGCGGCTGTCTTAGAGCCTGGACCTCTGTAGCGCATTCTTCATCTTCCTTCCCTGAAAGTTCCTGTGCAGCAGCGGGTCAGGCAGCTCAGCACTGCAAAGTGGGGTTGCCAGAGACAAGTGGTGCAGGAATGTGAGGTGTCTGCTGGTTGTGACAAACACCCATGGGAGTTCTCAGGGATTTGTCTCCATTACAAATCTCATAGATACAGTAGGAGACATGAAAACCCTGATTCCCACCCCATCCCCTAAGAACATTTACAGAATCTGTTTATTTATCCCACACCCAAGCACTGAGACCTGTGCCAGGAACAGAGCATGGTCACTATGTCTCATTTTATAGGAGCATCTGAATTGATGGCCTCTGAGTCTCAACTCAGGGCCCTGTGAATACCATGGAGACCCCAGGAGGAGCCACTGGCCAAAGCATGGGTGACCACAGGAGGAGAGCTGGCCTGTGGTCCTGACACATGGGAAGCAATGAGTCAGGCCAGGAGGAGACTGGACTGAAGGAGGGAGGTGGATGGGAAGAGGGCCTGGCCAGTGAGGAAGTGGGAGTAGCTCAAAATGGGGGTGTGATGACCATGTGGCAAAGACCAGAGACCAGAAGGCAGCTAGGGCCTGGTCAGGAAAGGCCATGTGTGTCCCAGGAAAAGGTTTGTCGTGTGTGTGTGTGTGTGTGTGTGTGTGTGTGTGTACTACTAGAAGCTGAACTCAAGGTCTTCACACTGAATCATACCCCCAGTCCATTTTTTTTTCAATTTTGAGACAGAATCTCATTAAGCTGCCTAGAAGTTGGCTAGAACTTGTGATCCTCCTGCCTCAGCCTCCATAGCAGAACCACAGAAGAGGCAGCTTGGAAAAGGAAGTGATGCTTTGTGGAACCATGACAGGAGAAACATGTGGAAACCAGCAGACAGATTTTCAGGTGGTGGGGCACAGGTGGATGGCTGTAGCAGCCAGCCCACGAGGTGCTCCTTACAAGGGCCCGGGTGAAGTTGTCACCCCCAGATACACAGAACAGGAGAAACGGGGTGATGGGACATGTGGGTGGGGAGTGCAGTGAAGACACATGGGGAAGGCATCTGTGACACTAGACTGCAGATGTCCTGTTGCCAGTTCCTGACACTGCAGAGGTGGCAGCAGCCCAGTAGTGTGGACTGGGGGATCATGGGAACAGTCGTGATCACCCTGATAGAGAACATGGGGTATGCATGGGACAGGGTAGAGGTCAAGACCTGGGAGTTCTCAGTGTAAGGGACAAGCAACACCAAGGGAAAAGAAGAGGAAGATGTCATCCTAATCAGTGGAGGTGACAAGCTCTCAGGACAGTGGCTGTCACTGTGACTCTGTCTTCTCAATTAGGCAAACTCAGAGGGGAAGCTACCTCAAGCAGACCCCAGAGCCACTTTCTTTGTTCCCCAAGCAACATCACTCTTGTACTGTGTTTGAGTCTCTGCTGCCACACAGGGCTGCGTGGCACAGAGCCCAAGGCTGCGTGAGACTGGAGGGGTGAGAAGGACCACTCCATGCTTGCTGAGTATCTGGACATGTTCCAGCTTCAGAGCTGTGCCTGCCGAGGGCCACACAGGGATGGGAGCACCAGGGAGACTGAACAGCTTCCCCAACACCACAAGCTGGTTTTGGCAGAGCTTACACTATTGAGTTTTTATGATGCTTCTCTACCTTTCCTAAGAGAACAATATGTGGCAGCTTTAGCTATTCAGTGGAGCCCTTGAAGGTCAGGGTGTACAGAAAAGTAAAAGAAACAGACAAGAATAGGGTTATTTTCCACCCCTGCCACGTTGCTTTTGCCCCATGCTTTGGGTCCTGCTGGTTATCATGTGCTTCACTACTTAGCCAACCCCCCACTGGCCTTGTTCACCCACACCCCTGTCACAGCTCCTGGTTCTTAGGGGAGATATGGCAGAAGTCACAGTAGGACTGAAAATTCAGCCCCTCCAGGCTGCTCTGGGGCAGAGGTAGGGAGGGAGGAAGTGGCCACAGTAAGCTCATTCTCCAAGCTGTTGTGATTCTTAGCTGAGTGCCTCTCTCCCATTCCCCAAGGACACCTCCTGCTTACCTCAAACAATGCTATCGCACTCTTATTAAATTGCCATCTGTTTCCCCTTTTCCAGCACAATGCAGCTCAGGAGCAGCGTGTGAGCTGATCCTCCCTGGGGTTTTCACAGGTGCACACAAAGAGGGGGTGTTTCCTCCTAGCTTTGGTGTGTTCTCTGCTGTTATTCATTTCCCACACTCTGGCCTTGGACCCTTCTACCTCCTTCCACTGTGGGCATCCAGAGGGGACCCAGGATTCCTCATGTTTGGCTGCATCATCCATTGAAGAGAAGAAGTCACCATGGTGACTTCAGTCACAGTGACTGACCTTACTTAGGAGAACATCTAATAGGAGTGCAAAGACCTTAGAGGCCCTTCCAGCTTTCACACAGCCATTGCTGTCAGCTCAGCTCAAGAGAGTTTACATTCATATTGTCTTACCTTTCTCTAAAAAAAAAATCCAGTGAGTATGGTAGGGACTAGCTAAATAAATTAGTGTACATTATAGTCATGGAGTGCTAGGAAATGAATTAGGCACATCCTCATGGATTGCTACAAATAAATTAGTGTGCATTATTTTCGGGGGATATTAAACAGGTATAAAGTCAATAGTGAAAGAGCTTTAGAGAACTCAATTTAGTAATACCTAGTAAGATTGGAGATATACATGCCACATACTTCTATACAGGCCCTCCCAGGGATAACTCTGGTGAAAGGCTCTCCCATATACGTAAAAGAAAGACGGGTGCAAGAGCATTTATAGCTGCATTGGTTGAAACAGCCAAAAAAGGAGGGATAGAGGTTGGGCTATGAGTCACACCATCTTCTCAGTAATAGGGAAAATGAAGATGTCTGATCCACCTAATTCAATCTCACAGGCCAAACGTTGAGTGTAAATAGCAAGTTGCAGAAAATGCACCTTGAACTTTACCACTGATAATAAAATCTTTGATTATTCAAAGACTCTCCAGTGGTGTCAAAGGATAAGGAAATACATGCAAATGAGACATACCAAATTCAAGGTGGTTGTTTCCTCCTGCAGTGGGAATGTGATCCATATATTGAAAAATCTGAGGAATAGGAGGCACCAAGATGGTGGAGTGGTAAGTAGCAGAGAAAGAGCTTCTCTGAGAATCAGCATCGAGGTGCTGGACTATAGCAACATGAGGAAGACGAGAAGAGGCATAGAAGTGGGTTCCTGGACACAGGAAGGATCTGAGGCACAAATTGAAGCCCATGGAGATAGTGAAGGGAAAAACTTCAATGCAGAGGAAGGAGAGGCAACCAGCAGCACCTTCTCCCTGAGATGGGACTCACTGCATCAGAGAAGTGGTTCAATCCTGTGAACACATGATGACTTCTGGTGATCCCAGAGACCTCAGTGAAGACATGGAACAGTAGAGGAGAGCAGATGTGAAGAACTACAGTAGCTGGTGGGAGGATTGAGAGCTCAGTCATCCTATGTGAAACAGTGATTGGCCAGGAGTCATCTAGGAGAGGGGCTGACTGAGCTGCAGAAAATGCATGGATGGCAGGAAGAGTTTGGTCTCATCCAGAAGTTACAAGTTCATTGAGATTATATGCAGCCCAGCCAAAAAGCTATTGCTGACCTGCTGGGATAGATCGGCACAGACCAAGACTGTCTCCACACATTGTCTACCATGACAGTGGAGACAAACCTGGAAGTTGACTTTTATTTTCTCTCATTTATTTTTTGTTGTTTTGCTTTTTTTTTTCATTATTTGACCTTGTTTTTTTCTTCATGTATTAAAATCCTTCTACTTTTTTTATTTTAAAGAGAATAAAACCCAACAAAATAAAACAGAATAGAGTCGATCAAAACAAAACAATGAACGTGGTACATGACTTTAAAATAAAATACAAGGAAATCAGTAATGGCTACCATAATGTCTCTTGTTATTTTCAAAAGAACTGCCCATCAGGTATAATAGAATCAAACAAAATAGTACAGAATAAAACCAATTAAAACAAAACAATAGAAGCAGTATAGGACTTCAAAACAAGATAATAGTAAAACCACAGTGGGTACCATAATGTATCTTGTTATCTTCAAAATGGTTGCCTATACTATCAGACATGATATAATCAAACAAAACAAAATAGAATAAAATCAGTCAAAACAAAATATTGAAAGCAATATAGGGCTTTAAAACAAGATAATAGGAAATCAATAATGGCTACCATATTTTTTTATCTTTGAAATAGCTGTCCATGCCATCAAATATAATAAAATTAGACAAACCAAAACAGAATAAAACCAAACTAAATAGAACAATGAAAACAATACGGGTTTCAAATCAGGATAATAGATTAACAAAGGCCACTGCCTTCCTTTTTTAGTCACGTCCTCCCTTTCACTTTCACAATCAGTATTGTGCACTTTGGATCCCACTAACCCCTTTAGTTTTTTAACAAGATGATATTCACCTATGTGACTCTGAACCATTTCATCCATGAGCATGATCTCAAGTTGTATCCATTTAGCTATAAGAGCTCGAAGGTTATCTTTTTTTTTATAGCTGAGTAGCTTTCCATTGTATAAAGGTGCCATGACTTTGTTAACCAGTCTGCAGCTGATAAGCAAGCTATCCCCACTTCTTTCTAGTTCCCTACCACATACAGCACTGTTCTCTCTCCTTTGACTTTTAGTCTATGAACCCCCTTTCAGGTTAAATGTGTTTCTTGTATAATACACTTTGATGGACCCTGTCTCTAATGTGCCTTGCCTGTGTTTCTCTTTATTGGTGATTTGAGGCCATCTATATTAGTGGTTATGGCAAACATGCTCTGCATCATCTCTGCCATGCTATTTTCCTACTGTTGGTTGCTTACCTTTCCCCTCCATTTCATTGTCTTCCCTGTTCAGTGATCCTTCCCTTCTGCTGTTCCTGGAACCATGGTCTATTTTTATCCCTCTCTAGAATACCCCTCAGTATTTTCTGTAGGATTGGTTTGGTGGTCATGAATTCCTTCAGTTGTTCTTTGTCATGGAAGTATCTTGTTTCTCCAATAATTTTGAAAGATAGTTTTGCAGGGTACATCAATCTGGGTTGGAAGTTGCTTTCTTTTAGGACTTGAAATTTTTCACTCCAAGATCTTGATTTGATGGTTTGTGTTGAGAAGTCTGTTGTGATTTTGATGGGTTTTCCTTCATAGGTGATCTGTTTCTTTTCTCTAACAGCTTTTAATATTCTGTTCTTGTGTTGAATTTCTGGGATCTTGATTATTATATGTCTGGGTGTAGATTTATTTTGGTTATGGCTAACTGGACTTCTATATGCCTCACTTATCTGAATGCCACTTCCTTTTCCTACACTTGGGAAGTTTTCTGATATTATTTCTGTAAATAGACTTTTAATGTCATTTCTGTTGGCCCCTGCTTTTTCACTCACACCTCTTATTCTTAAGCTATGTTTCTTTTGGTTGTCTTGCAGCTATTGATTCCTTGTTATTTTTTTTTATTTATTTAAAGAGAAACAAAGCATGTAAAGGGTAGAGGTAATACAGAATTCCAAAAAAAAAAGATAAACAATAAGAAATCACTAGTTAATAAATTACATATTGTCCTCTTAGAAACAGTTGATCAAGTTACAAAATTAAAGCATACAAAGTAGATAGTCAAACAGTGAAAGTGTAGACAGCTACCCATGCATGAATCTCTGAATGTATTTCTATACTTTCTGTATTAGAGGGAAAAACAAAACTTAGCAAAACAAAACAAAACAAATCCCTATAAAAACATGAAACCAAAAAGTCACATAAAACCACAGTACAAGGTGATCTACAATGATTGCTGTGTTGTTTCTTATTATCTTCAATAGAGTTGTCTATATCATCAGGCATAATTGAATGTAGCAGTATAATTGAATATAGCAGCACATAACAATATTAGTAAAAATAAAACGTAGACAGTATAAAACTTCAAAGGCAGGTAATAATCAAACCAGAGTGGATATTCTAGTGGATCTTGTCATCTTAAGTGCAGTTGCCTATACTCTCAGACTTGATACTATCAATCAAAACAGCTTTGAATAAAATCTATCAATACAAAACAGCGATCTAACAAACCAGATTCGATTATGATCAGTCATGGTAAAACAGTGTATGTTTTACAGAGATTTAGATTAAGTTAATAGGAAATTAAGGGTGATTACCATACTATATCCTGTTATTTTTGGGATTACTGTCTGTGCCCTCAAATCTAGGACAGGTAGAATGACTGGAACAGAATATAGTACATCCAAGCAGAGTAGTATGAGTAATGTGGGTTTTAAATCCTGGTGCACTATTAACAATATAGTGTATCAAGGCCATCTATGTTAGAGATTCTAGCCATCCTTCTCTGCCTCATTTCTGCTATGCTATTTTTCTGCCTTTGGTTGTCTAGTTTTCTCCTTCATTCTACTGCCTGCCCCACTCATTGAAGCCTTTCTGCCACTGTTCCTAAAATCCTGGTATTTTTTTTCTCTCTCTCTAGAATGTCCTTCAGTATTCTCTGTAGGGTTGGATTGGTGATCAAAAACTCCCCCAGTTCCTCTTTGTCATGGAAGCATCTTGTTTCTCCATCAACTTCTAGTGACAGTTTTGCAGGGTACATCAATCTGGGCTGGAGGTTATCTTCTTTCAGGGCTTGGAAGACTTCGCTCCAAGCTCCTCTTGATCTGATGGTCTGTGTTGAGAAGTCAGCCATGATTCTGATGGGCTTACCTTTATAGGTAATCTGTTTCTTTTTTCTGACAGCTTTTAATATTCTGTTTTTATATTGAATTTCTGGCATCTTGATTATTATATGTCTGGGTATAGATCTGTTTTAGTTGTAGGTGGCTGGAGTTTGGTATGCCTCACACAATTGAATGTCATTTTCTTTTCCCATGCTTGGGAAGTTTTCCTTAATTATTTCCATGAATAGCCTTTGTAATTCACCTGTATGTATTCTTGCTTCTTTGTTCCTGTTTCTTATTCTTAAATTGTAGATTCTCTTGTCATCTTCTAGCCTTTGTATTGTTACTGCCTGTTTCCTTCTTATTTTTAAGAGATCTTTCCTTTCATGATCACACACTGCCAACTTGTCTTCCAGATTTGATAGTCTATCCTTAGATTCTTTTAAGGAGTTTTGCCAGCTTTCAATGGAGTTTTTAATTTCCTGGTAATCTCTCTGAATCTGCTTCATGTATTCTATATTTTCTTTATATTCTTTATCCAATGTTTCTCTCCTTTTTTGTGTGTTCCTCCCTTCTTCCGTCTGTATCGTCCTGAGAGATGCTTCCTGAGAGCATTTCTTTTATTACTCTATTCATATCCTGCTTTACCTGATTTAATATTTCAGTTTTGAGCTCATCTACAAGGTCCCAAAGATATCTCTTAATGTCCATTGAAGCCATGTCTGATGTGTGTTTGCTGCCCTCAGTCTCCCTTGTTTTTCCTTCCCCTGGATCTGTGCTCTCAGGGTTCTGGGCTGCGGGCCTCCTCCTGCCTCTCTCCTGTCATGGCCCTGGCTTCCTCCACATAGGTTATAGTGTAGGTCCCAGGCACTTTCCCTCTTGGCCATGTTTCCTCTGAAGCATGCTGGCACGCTCCACCCTCTCCTGCGTGCTCTTGTCACTGAGGAGTAAGCAGCGGCTGCATATACCTGCCCCTCCCCACCGGGCCAACCAGACTTCAGGGGCCTTCACCCAGTTAGTGCTTGCTAGGTGCAGGGAATCAGTCTGGGACTGCTCATTGGGTCCCAGCCAGGGGCAAGGCCCAGTCCAAGCAAATCCCACAAATCTGTTTTGGGGAGGGAGCAACCAACTGAAGTCACTGTCGCTCCCAGTTCAGGCTCCTTCTGCCTGATTCCAACATGTTGCCCATTTGGTTGTGCCCTTCCCGTGGTGGGGGGTCTCATTCCCAGCACTGACCATGGATTAATGGAGGTCCCTTCGCTGGCTCCGCTCTGTGTTGGGCTCACTAACCCCCGACTTCAGTGCTGCTGTGGTTTCTGTGAGTGGTGGCGGGGGAAAGAGTTTGGGTAGCCCTGCCAGCTGGAGTGGATTCAAGCTGGTGCAAACTTGGTGAGTCACTGCGAAAACGCTGTGTCCCATAATTTTTAGCTGTTTCAGTTGTAGTCCTGAAGTATTTGATGAGCTTTTTATGTTTTAATTTCTTCCTCTGTCAAGAGGATCCATTTCCCTCTGTCTGGGTCTTTCCAGGGTGTTTTATTCTGGTGTATGAGTTGTTTCTCCTGGGAAGCTTTGTATGTTGTTGCTCACTGATCAGCCATCTTGCCTTCTCCTGAGATAATATTCCTAATTTCTTTTATAGCCTCATGTAGTTTTTTGTTTGTTTCAGTTGTCATCACTTCAGAAATTTTAGGTGTATGACTGCTGATCTCATCCATATTTACATCTCTTAGACCATCTCTGCTTGGGTTGGAGGCCAGAGTCTGATTTTTGCTTCTTCATCTTGACATATGCATGGGTGGTGGGGCCCCAAGCACTTCCTGCATTGGCTAAAATTTCTCTGAAGTGAGACTGGTTCTTCTAGTCAGTGCTAGCTATGGGTATCTGATGGTGGCCACTGGATGTGCTGGTGCAGGACTGTCTGCTGTTTTTGCCAGCCTGTGCTGGATCACCTATGGCTGGTGGAGTGCATGTGGGGATGATGCCTCCACCTCTGGACCAAGCTGGTTACTGGAAGGGATCTTTGATATGGCTGCTGGAGTGTGCACAGAGGTTGGAGCCAGCCACCACCACTGGACAGAACTGGTTACTGGCAGGGAGCCCCTACCATGGTGGTTGGAGTGTGTGTGTGGGGCAAGGCTGGCTGCTACCTCCCAGGCAAGCTGGTTACTCAAGCTGGGGAGCTCAGTGATGGCCGTTGGAATGCATGTTTGGGCAGGGCTCAGTCCAAGCAATTTCCACAGGTCTTCCCCCAGCTAGGAGCTGCTGGAGGGAACTGGTCACAGTTCATGTTCAGGGTTTATCTGACCTGACTCCAAAATGGTTCCCAGCCAATGGGCATTCTCTCATGGGAGGACTGAGTCCTCTGTACTCACCACCAGCCAGTGTGGTTCTCTCTATCCGCTGCTCCTTTCCATCACAGCATCTCTTTGCAGAGGCCTCTAAGCTCACCAGCCGCTACCACCACTGTGATCATGCATCCCCAGGTTCCAACAGCTACTCTTACACGGTGAGTCCAGATTCTGGGTGAAGGTCCTGCCAGCTACCACCCTCTTCTTCATTTAAGTTTTTCTTTTTTATTCTCTCTGTGGGCTTCAATTCTCACCTTAGATTCTTTCTGAGACTAGGGGACCTACTTCCATTCTTCTTGTCTTCCAAGGATACATTCCAGAATCTGGACTGTTTCTCTTAAGATAGGCTGTTTACTCTGCTGCTTACTGCTCCACCATCTTCCCAGGAGCTCTAAAAAGTTGATCTTGTTTTTTTATGAGTGTGAAGTGCTTTCTGACCTCTTTGTGTTTGTTTTTCTATTCTGTTATTCTTTTTATCTTTCCCCTCCAGTGTTCTGCACCTGTTTCCCAAACATAGTGTGATCTTTGTTCTCCAGCCTTATTTTTAATCTCTTCCTCTTTTTCTATCTCTCTGTTTTCCCTTAACCTCTTTTAAATTTTAATCCCTGAGGATAAAGTTGATGTGTTAAGGATTTATATGCTGCATATAATTTTCTGGTCTGCTTTAGATTTTGTTATGTAACTACAAATCTACTTTATATGGTAAAAGGTGGCAAGTTAATAGTTACACAGGTATGTTATTTTCTAGTCTGTGATTGTTATTACTGATATTGCTGATGATACCACTTTAGCCAAAAGTGACATAATTATTCTAAACATTTATTCTTCCTGGTACTCCAAGACTGAGATTGACTAAGGGTCATAGAAAACAGACAGAAACTTCTCATCACCAACCAATGGAAGAGGTAGAATCTTACAACAGTCTCAAAATCCAAAAACCAGCTACTCCTGGAATATACCTTGGAGAAGCAGTCATTTCTTAAGGACTCTAATACTACCACAGGCAGTTTACAAGATCACACTAGGAATTAAATTTTAAAAAAGAAAAGAAAATGAGACAAGATGCATCCTCAGACATCCAGCTCACCAAAGGCAAACCCAGGGAGCAATGGGACAATTGAAAAGCCACTCACCTATCTTCTCTGAATTGGTACCAACAAAGCAATTGAATGAGGAAGTAGACAAAAATCAAATCAGAAATAATTTCTCAGATAACTATACAGATGGTGTCCACAATAAAAATCATGCCTAGTAACTCTAGAGTAGACATAGAAAAGAAATATAGAGGAGCTTAAGAAAATTATGGAAAGCATCAATGCTCAAAATCAGAAAAATGGAATCCATATGGCAGATTCAAGCAGATCTCCAGGAGAATAAAAATTCCATTGAAAGTATTTGCAGCACATTAAGCCAATGTGAGGACTTAGAAGGCAGGCTTGTGGTTAGCATTAATTTTTTAAAAAGATTCCTTAAAAATTCTAAGGGAACATGAAAAATCAATCCTGAAACTGCTAGATGATGCAAAGAAGAATAACTTAAGGTTGACTGGAGTCAGTTATAAAAGCAGAAGATAGCACAAATGTTAATTGATCTGTCTATTTGTGACAATGCAGTATTAAGATTCCCCCAATACAATTGTACTAGTGCTTATTTGATTTTTCATGTCTGTTAACATTTGTTCTATATAGTTGGGTGCACTGGTATTTGTTGTATATATATGATTGTTATCTCTTTATCTTGGATTGTTCTCTCAATGAGAAGTAATGACCATCTTTATCTCTCTTAATCAGTCTTGGCTTTGAAATTCATTTGTCTGCAAATAGAATAATTTTTCCTGCTTTTTTCTGTCTTCCTATTGCATGGAGTATTGTTTGTTGCTGTTGTTGTTATTGTTGCTGTTTTGTTTTTTCTTTTTACAAATAGAAAATGCTTAAATAAATGCAAGGGGATTGTAATTATCCCGTGCATATTATCAGACAATAGTGCAATGAAATTGGAAATTAATAGCAAAAGAAACCACAAGATCTTCATAAACACATAGAAATTAAATAGAACTCTCATGAACAACCAATAGGTCACAAATGAAACTAAAGAAGAAATTAAACAGTTTCTACAATTAAATGATAATGGCAGTACAACATAGAATTTATGAGACACAATGAAAGCAGTCTTAAGAGGGAAATTCATAGCAGCTAATACCCACATCAAGAAAACAGAGCAAGTGCAAACTGTCAGTATCCTGCCGATTTTTCCATCTATGTTCATCAGGGTGATTAGCCTGAAGTTCTGTTTCTTACTTGGGCCCTATGGTTTTAGTGTCTGGGTAATACTTGCTTCCAGGAATCAATCTGGGAGTAGTGCTTTCCTTTCAATTTCATTAAAGATTTTGAGAAAAAGTGGTGTTAGGTCTTCCCTAAATTTGTTATAGAATTCAGCAATGAATCTGTCAGAGCCTGGGGTTTTCTTTGTAGGTAGGTTTTTAATTACTTCCTTGATTGATACTAGTTTATTTAGGATTTTTATGCCTTCTTGATTCATCTTTGGCAATTCATATGTATCTAGGAATCTTTCCATTTCTTCTTCATTTTCCATCTTATCAGAAATTCTTTTTTTTTTTTTTTGTACCAGGGATTGAACTCACAACTTCAGAGTTAACAGGCAAGCACTTGAGCCACTGAGCTACATCCCTGGCTACATCTTATTAGAATACAATGTCTCAAAGCAGGTATAGATGATCCATTGTAATTTCACCCTTTTCATTCCCAATGGCATGGATTTGAGTTTTCTCTTTCCTTTATTTGACAGGGTTGGATTTGGGCTTGTTGACTTTATTAAATCTTTCAAAGAACCAGCTCTTTTATTCATTGATTCTTTTATTGTTTTCTCAGTCTCCAATGCATTAATTTATCTGCAGATTTTCATAATTTCATCCCTCATAGGAACTTTTGGCTTAAACTGCTCTCCTTTTTCTAGAAGTTTGAGGTTCTTTGATAAGATACTGATAAGCAGAATGCATCAAATTATAAAGAAGATTGTATACCATGACCAAGTGGGATTCATCTCAGGAATGCATAGAAGATTCAACATATAAATCAAAAAATGTAATATACCATATTAACAAAGCCAAGGACAAAAATCATATAATCATCTGAATAGATGCAGAAGAAGCTTTTGATAAAGTCCAGCATCCATTCATGATAAAAATTCAACAGAAAATTGGAATACATTATTGTTATCTCAATCCAATAAAAGCAATCTATGACAAACCAAAAGTCAACATAATATTAAATGTACCAAAACTAGAAGCTTTCATTATAAAATCAGGAACAAGACAAAGATTTTCACTGTCTCCTATCTTATTCAACATAATTGGGAAATTTAGTCAGTGCAATTAGACAAGAAAAGGAAATAAAAGGAATAACAATAGGTAATGAAGAAGTTAAATTATCATTATTTGCAAATGATTTGGGTTTTCTACAAAGAAAACCCAAAAAAGTCCACTAAAAAAACTTCTAGATTTAATAAGCAAATTTAGTAATCTAGCTGGATCCAAAGTAGACATTGAAAATCAAAAGCCTTCCTGTACATGAATTAAAAACTCACTGAAAGACAAATTAGGAAACAACTCCTTTCACAATAGTATCAAAAAAATGAAATACCTCAGACCTCCAGCTCACCCAGAAGTGGTAGAGGAGACATGGACAAAGAAGAAATTGGAAGAGATACCTGATAGCAAGTGAATTAACAAAAGAAACCATGAGGGTATAGAAGAAATCAGATCAGAAAACAATCTCTCAGTTAAAAATTAACAACCACAATGAAGGAATTGCTCAGCATAGCTACCAAAACATAAATTAAAAAAAATACAGGAGCATATGAAAAATGATGGACACCTTGAATAAACAATATAGGAAAGAAATAAAATGCATGAAACAAATTCAAAGCAATATCTAGGAAATTAAAAATTCCATTGAAAACTGGTGAAGCTACTCGAACAAAACTGAAGATAGACTTTCAAAACTTGAAGACAAAATCATGGCTAGCAATCATGAAAGGAAAAATCTTTTAAAAATAACAAGAAATGATGAAATGACAATTCAACAGCTCCAAGATAATGCAAAGAAAAACAACATAAGCATGATATGTCAAAGAAAAAGGAGTCAATACAAATGGCATTAAAAAAGTATTTGTAGAAATAATAACAGAAAATTTCCAAGCATAGGAACAGAATCTAACATACAGATAAGTGAAGTACATAGAATTCTAAACAGCCATAACCAAAATAAATATATACCCAGACATATATAATCAGTATCCCAGATTTTCAGCACAAAAACAATATTAAAAGATGTTAGAGAAAAGAAACAGATTACTTATCAAAGAAAACCCATCAGAATCATGACCAACTTCAACACAAATCCTCAAGTCAAGAAGAGCTTGGAGTGAAGTGTTTCAAGCCCTACAAGAAACAACTTATAAATCAGATTGATATACTTGGCAAAAACCATCTTTCAAAATTAATGGAGAAATACAAAACTTCCATGACAAAAAAAAAATTTAACAAATTCATGTCCACCAAATGAACAGTAGAAAGAGTACTGAAAGTTAATCTACAGCAAGATAAAAATGACCACAATTCCAAGAATAACAAACCACCAGGCAAGGCAAGCAATTAAACAGAGGGGAAAAGCAGTGAGCAAACAACAGGAAAATAACATGACAAAAATAAGTCAATACATATCAGTTATAACTATCAATGTAAAAAGCCTCAATTTACCAATCAAAAGAAACAAACAGGCAGAATGGATCTAGAAACAAGATCCAACACTATGCAAGAAACACATTTAACTCAAAAAGTAACTCATAGACTAAAAGTCAAAGGATGGAAAATAATACTCCCAGCAACAGGAACCCAGTAAAAAGAAAGAATAGCTATTTTGTTTGCAGACAAAATGAAGTTCAAACCAAAAATGATTAAAAGAGGTACAGGGGTCACCACATACTTGTTAGGGAGAAACTTCAACAGTAAGAGATAATGATCATAATTATATATGCACCAAATAAAGGTACACTCAACTATATAAGACAAGAAAACAAACAAGAAAAATCAAATAAGCAATAACACAATTAACAGTCAAGAAAAATCAAATAAGCAATAACACAATTGTAATGGGGGATCTTAATATATCATTGTCACAAGGAGATAGATCAACTAAACAAAAAATCAACAAAGAAATAATGGAACTGTATCAAGCATGTGAACAAATGGATTTCGTAGATATTTACAGTCTCTACCCAACACTATTGGAATACACATTCTTCTCAGATGCACATGGGACATTTTCTAAAATAGATCATATACTAGCCTATAGAATATGCTTAATTAAATATAAAAGAATTAAAATTATCCCATGCATAATATATGATAGCAGTATAATGAAATTGAAAAATTAATGGCAAAAGAAACTGAAATTGAATAACATCATCCTGAATAACTAATGAGTCACAGATGAAATTAAAGAACACATTAAAGAGTATCTATAATCAAATGAAAATGCAAATACAACATACCAGAACCTGTGGGATGCGATGAAAGCAGTCCTAAGAGGAAAATTTATAATAGTGAATTCTAACATCAGGAAAACAAAACAAGCACAAATAAACAACCTAATGATGCACCTCAAGCTTCTAGAAAAACAAAAGCAAGTCAAGCCCAAAGCTCATAGAAGAGAGGAAATTATAAAGATGAGAGAAGAAATTAACTCATTTAAGACTAAGAAAACAATACAAAAAATTAAAGAATTGAAGATCTGGTTCTTTCAAAGAATAAATAAAATTGATAAACCCCTAGCCAAAAACTTATAAAGAAAACAAAGGAAAGAACTCAAATTCATTCAATGAAGAATGAAAAGGGTGCAATTGCTACAGATTTTGTGAACGCTCAGAAGATAATCAATACCTACTTCAAAAAATCTTTACTTGAGGGCTGGTGATTTAGCTCAGTGGCTTAAGCACCTGCCTGGCAAGCGTGAGGTTGTGAGTTCAATCCCCGGTATCCAAAAAATAAAACAAAACAAAAAAAAACACAAAAAAATCTTTACTTGAAAAGAAATGGCAAGATTCCTAAAAATGCATGAATTACCAAAGCTGAATCAAGAAAATATAAAAATCCTAAATAAATCAATATCAATTAATCAAATCAAAGATCTAATTCAAAACCTACCATAAAAAAGCCCAGTTCCTGATGGATTAATGGCTGAATTCTACAAGAAATTTCAAGATTTAATGCCAATACTCCTCAAGCTCTTTAATGAAATTGAAAGAGAAATAATTTTCCCTAACTCATTCCTGGAGGAAAGAATTACTCTGATTGCAAAACCAGAAAATGTTTCAACCAAAAAAAAAAAAAAAAACTATAGGCCGATCTCCCTAATGAACATAGATGCAAAAATTGTCAGTAAAATACTAGTAAACACAATGCAGCAAATTATCAAGATGATTATACACTATTACCAAGTGGGATTCATCCCAAAAATGCAGGGATGGTGCAACATATGCAAATCAATAAGTGTAATACACCATATCAACTAAGCCAAAGACAAAAATCACGTGATTATCTAAATAGAGGCAGAAAAAGGTTTTGATAAAGTCCAATGCTCATTCATGATAAAAATGCATAGAACATCGGAATAGACGATACCTACTTCAGTCTGATAAAAACCAATTATGATAATCAAACAGCCAATATCATACTAAATGGCCAAAAACTGAAATCTTTCACTCTAAATCAGAAACAAGACAAGGATATTCATTGTCACCACTCCTATTCAAGATAGCTTTGGAAATGTTAGCCATTGAAATTATACAAGGAGAAATAAATAAAAGGAATGAGGATAGGAAAGGAAGAATTTGAATTATCATTCGCAGATGACAGGATACTCTACACAGAAGACTTCAAAAGATTCAGCGGAAGATCACTAGAGGTAATAAGCAAATTCGGCAGCATAGCTGGATACAAATTCAACACTCAAAAATCAATAGCATTCCTGTACACAAACAACAAATGCACAAGAGAGAAATTAAGAAAACAATACCTTTCACAATACTATTAAAAAAATGAAATACTTAGGAATCACTCTAACTAAGCAAGTAAAAGACCGTGCATTGAAGATTACAATACTCTGAAGAAGGACATCGAAGGGGATATCAGAAAATGGAAAGATATCCCTTCCTCTTGGATGAAAGAACCAACATTTGGAAAATGGCCATACTCCCAAAATTGTTACATAGATTTAATGCAATCCTGATCAAAATACCATTAGTGCACCTCACAGATCTAGAAAAAACACTCCTAAAATTTTCATCTGGAAACAGACGAGATCTAGACTAGCAAAGGCAATCCTGAGCAACAAAAGCAAGGCAAGAGGCATCAAAATCCCTGACTTGAGGCTGGGGATTTAGCTCAGCGGCATAAGTGCCTGCCTTGCAAGCATGTGGTTGTGAGTTCGTTCCCTGGTACTGATAAAAAAAAAAAAATCCCTGACTTGAAACCGTATTACAAAGCCACTATGTTTGATCCCCAGTACAAAACAAACAAACAAACAAAAAATTCACTGTGATAAAATCAGCATGGTACTGGCAAAGAAACAGTCCTGAGGATCAGTAGAACAGATTAGAAATTCAGACACAACTAGAAACATACTCAGCCACCTTATCTTTAACAAAGGGGTCATACATGTTTGCTAGAAGAAAGCCTCTTTAACAAATAGTGCTGGAAAAATTGACTTTCCCTATGCTGAAGATGGGAGTGGCTCGTTGGTCTAGGGGTATGATTCTCGCTTCTGGTGCAAGAGGTCCCGAGTTCCCTATGCTGAAGACAAAAACTAGACACGTCTATCACCATGCACTAGAGTCAAAATGAACCAAAGATCTAAATATTAAAACAGAAACACTAAATATGCTGGAAGACAAGGTAGGTAGACAAAGAGTTCTTGAAGACATAGGGGTAAGCAAAGAGTGCATGAACAAAACCCCAACTGCACAGGAAGTACTTTAAAGAATCAACAATTGGTATGTCATATTATTGAAAAGTTTTTGCGCATTAAAAGAAATCAACAATAGAGTGAAAAGACAACCAACATAATGGGAAAAATATTTAACCATCTATCCCTCAGACAAAGGACTTCTATCCAGAATATATAAAGAACTAAACAAAATCAGGCCCCCAAATTCAAAGACCCAATCCAATAATGGGCATCTGAGATGAACACACATTTCTCAGATAAGCAAATACAAATGCCAAATATATTTTTTAAAATGTTCAATATTATTGATAATTCAAGAAATGCAAATTAAAACAACCCTGAGATTCCATCTCACAGCACTGAGAGTTTGTCTCAACCCTAAAACTCATTTGGAGCCAGAAGAGACCTGGAATAGCAAAGGCAATTCTGAGTGACAAAGGCAAGGCAGGGGGGCATCACAAACCCTGACTTGAAATTATACTATAAAGCTACTATGATAAAAACATAATGGTATTGGCAAAAAAAAAAAAAAGAAAAAAGAAAAGAAAAAGCAGTCCCAAGGATCAATGGAACACATTAGAGGAGGCAGAAATAACTGCAGACACATTGAGCCACCTCATCTTTGACAAAAGTGTCAAACACATTCACTGTAAGTAAGACAATCTCTTTAATAAATGTTGCTGGAAAGACTCGGCATGTGCTGAAAATTAAAATTGGACAAATATTTTACACCTGCCCTAAACTAAATTTGAAATAGATGAAAGATCTAAATATTAAAACAGCAACATTAAATCTGCTAGAAAATAGATTAGGTAAAACTCTTTTTTTTATTTAAAGAGAAAAAAACCGAAAAAAGGTAGAAATATTACAGAATTTCAAGAAAAGAAGATAAACAGTAAGAAATCATTAGTTGATAAATTACATATTGTTCTTTTAGAAATAGTTATTCAAGTTACAGAATTAAAGCACACAAAGTGGACACACAAGCAGTGAGAGTGCAAACAGATCTGTTGAACAATCCAACAAGAACCTAGAAATATGGTTCAATCCCACACACCTAAACATGCATGAAGCTATATCTTTTATAGCGCTTCCTATTTCCTCTTTTTTTACAATAACAATTATACATTTTTAAAATTTTATTTAAAGAGAAGAAAAAAAAGCAAAACAGAAAAAAGGGGTAGCAACAATACAGAATTCTAAAAGAAAGAAAGAAAAAGAAAAGGAAAATGAGAAAAAGCCCCACTAAGAAATCAGTAATTTATAAATTACATACTGTCATCCTGGATGTAGTTGTTCAAGTTACAAAGTTAAAGCATACATAGTAAACATTCAAACAGTCAGACTACAAACAGTTCTGCTCAAAGATCCAACAAAGATTCTGCAATATGGTCATCTATTTTACACACTCAAACATACATGCAATTATATCCCTTAGAGCACTTTCTTTTCCTCTCTTTTTTACAATAGCAATTACACATTTTGGTTTTATTACACTTGTAGTTCTTATTTACTTTTTACACTAGAGACACAATATGATATTTATAAATATGATTCTTATTTATTTCACTAATGAGGATAGTCTCAAGTTGTCTCCATTTACCTATGAAGGCCTCAAGATCAT